>BGPR01005891.1:29868-65040 GCA_013235015.1 Araneus ventricosus | reverse complement strand
GTAGTACTTCAGGAAATGGTAACCCTACATAATTAGCATCTCGTTCAAAGCGAAACGCAAACCCGATCCGCCTACATTCAACAACCGTGTAATTAGCCCCGCGCCACTCCGAACGCAAACCTGCACCTGACAGGAATCAACATACATTTCGGCGATTCCCGCTTAGAACCGAATGCTGATTCGCCCTACGCTATTGAGAAGGCAGATCCAAACGCATCTCTACAGTTCTCGTATAGATCTCAAGAAAATCGAAGCGTCCGTAGCACTTCAGGTCAGGCACAGCCCCATCTGTCTCCATTTCCCACAGCGACGCCCCAAGCACAGAAGGCCTCTGGGCTTTTGTGTCAGGGGGACGTGTGATGATAAGTTCCGGTCTTTCACGTCACCGTCGCCGGATTTATTTTCAACGCCTGCTGCACGTCTGTCGGATGAATACCCATCTCTTTGGATCAGCGTCCGGAGGCGTTTGACATGCGCTTTAGAAAGGAGAGGCTTGGAAAATGCGAGATTTCCGTTCTAGAATCGATGTAGAGGAACTTGAAGCGAAGATTCAGGCATAAATCTTGGACAATGCGTGTCCAAGTTTTTGCTTTTTGTCAGAGATTTCATGGCTTGCCTGTGATGTACAACGCTCTCTACTTCAACGGTTGATTTACCCCATATGATTCTGAAATAGTGAATAGCGTGTCTTCCCGATCTTGGTGCGATATGCTGACAAAAATGCTGATCTCGTCATTGCTTCTTCTAAGGTTTTTACTTTCTCGTATACGAAGTTATACAAAGAGAAAGTATTGTAATCGTCAAAAAATTCGAATTCGAGATTTTGACGAATCTCCACGTTTTAGACCTCCCTGAGTCCGAAAAAAACACAATTTTGGAATCATGTCTGTTTGTGAACACGATAACTCGAAAACTATTAGACCTACGGGGATGACATTTGGTATGTGGTCTTTAAACATAATTTGTAGGTTTCTATCAAATTTTGAAGAAAATCCCTCTACGGGAAGTCTGTCTATCTGTATGTCCGCGGTCATGTGAGCGCTATAACTCAAATACTTGAATAGCTAGATGGATAAAATTTGGTACACAGTTTTATCGTCATGAATGTAGGTCCGTATAAAATGTTGGGCCAAATCCGTCAAAAAGAGGCGTTCAAATTGCATATTCAATTTCTTTTAATCCGATTCTCATGCGCATACGTACTGGTAGGAATCTTTTATTGTTGTAAAATATATTTACAACGATAAATATTGTTTTTAAACATGAATTGTAACAATTTTTTTATTGTTGTAAATAAAATTCAGACCGATCTCATTATATCAGCAAATCTCTTATTTACGCGCTTTTGCAATTGTTACGGTTGTGGTAGTATAAATTGTTTTCTTGGGCATTCAATTCCAAAGCAGAATTTCCGTTTTAGTATTCATTGCATTGCCTATTTTATCGCACCTGCTTCAAAGTAATATTTTTTTGAAACGTGGCAACAGATATGTGATTTCAGGTTTGTTTGTTTGTTTCACTTTCTCGTATACGAAGTATACAAAGAGAAAGTATTGTAATCGTCAAAAAAATTCGAACTCGAGATTTTGACGAATCTCCACTTAGAAGGTATACGAGAAATTGAGGGGAGACCACTCCCGCTGGTTTAAATATAGCATTTCTTGCTTATTTTGTTCACTATTGTTGGAGATGGAATCTGACAACACAGTTAAGTAATAATTGGAATACTTAGACAAGAATAAACATACTTAACTAAGCTACGCTATATTAAGTTAAGGAATTTCATCTTTATATTGTACGGATCATTCGAGATATTAAGTTATTGTTCTGTTTATATGAAATATATTCCTAATAATGATAAACTTATTTTATAAACGTGAATTAACACTTTAAAAGGCAATTTGTTTCTAGTAGTAGTATACTAAAATATCTTTGGGATTGAGATTAATTTTAGGAATTGAATTCATTTAGCTTAGAGGATGATATTAATTATTTGTTACTGTATTTTATTAATTAATATTTAATTAACCTATTTAGAAAATTCGTTATGATTTGAGAAAAGAAATTTGTAATTTTTTGTTAATGAATTTCATTAATTAATAATTAATTAACGTATTTAGAAAATTCGTTATGAGTTGAGAAAAGAAATTGGTAATTTTTTGTTAATTAATTTTATTAATTAATAATTAATTAACGTATTTAGAAAATTCGTTATAATTGAGAAAAGAAATTAAAACATCTAGGATTTTTTTCCATCGAAAAATTTTGCAAGAGCATACGCCAAACTTAAAACATTTAAAAATTGATAAATTTGTCGGGAAGTATACTTTCGTACTTTTTATTTAGAATTTTCCTAACTGTGTATATTAGATGTTAACAGCACTAGATTAATTTTAAATTCTTTTCCATATGGTTGGATTATTTCTGACAATAATTTGTCTTAATGCCCAGTAAAAATTTCTACGCTTTTCTCAAAATATTATTTAGGGGATGCAACATCCACAGTCTTTTCATATGATTTTACTCCGACTTAAAATACATTCGACGAAAGCTTTACTTCTTCTGCCAGAGTAATGTAAAAATAAGACACCAAGGTGTTTCCCATGGCCTCTTTTTCAAAGATGTAATCAACTTTATGATGCTTCCGAGTCCGGTTTTATATACGGGAAAGCTTACTGAACTTTCATATTCCGCCATAATTTTTTTTCACCACGCGAAACTTCGTTAAAAATTCCGGTAATAGTTTTTCTTCGTGGACAGGGTACGAAATTATGCTGTGAAAGAAAGCACACTTGCTTTGTTTTATGTTTAGTTTTATAAACAAAAATAAATGCAAGTTTACACATTATTTATGGTTTTAGCAATGCTAGTACCAAAACTCGTTTCGCATTGTAATTAATATAGAATACCCTCGTCTCTTGGAAAAATAAGGATTATGAACTGTAAAAGTAATGTTTTGATATGTTTTCTAGCAAACAGTAAAATGTGTTCCGACCTGATAATTAAATGGTTATTTTGCACTGAACATTGAAGACAAAAAGTAAAATAATTAACAAGGTTATGTGTTTTGCAAGAGAATCTAACTTTTTAATTAACTACCTTTTTAATTAATTAACTAACTTTTTAATCTAACTTAAGTGGTGTACACAGAAACGAAAAAGTTAGCACATATAAATGAAACTTTCCCTTTGGATTACGATTAAACGCAATCTCAAAATATTAGCTTAAAATGGGGTTTCTGACACAGAGACAGAAAAAAACTCCCTGTCATTTTCATGTCAGTGAAAGAAAAAAAAATGGCGGGGGGCTGTCTTTTACAAACAGCCGCTGATCTTAAAGGCGTAGGACTACTTTACTCGCATGATTCGTTTGTTTCTCCAAATTTCTCGGTTTATCTTTGTTACTCACGATACTCTTTTGTTCCTCGAAGTTACTCGAGATACTCTTGTTTCTCGGAAATACTCGTGACTCTCTTTTGTTTCTCGAAGTTACACTCAATTATCTTTTGTTTGTTGAAAAAAAAATTTCAACTCAATCATGAAATCTCGCTCGCGAAAACGTGGCAAGCGAGAGCGTCAGGCAATTGTGCGCGCGCACCTCATGCGTGTGACGTCACCAATTCATGCGTATTTTTGCCCAATTTTGCAACTCAGTACTCTCTGAACTATAATTTCGATTTTCAAATTTTTTCTTGTAACTTCTGTTGTTACCCTTTATCTCTAAAATAAGACATTAGTTATGTTTCTAACATATGTAGTTACCGAGATATAGAGGATCGCGTCACCAATGCATGCGTATTTTTGCCCAACTTTGCGACTCAGTAGTCTCTGAACTACACTTCCGATTTTCAAAGTTTTTGTTGTAACTTCTGTTTTTACCCTTTATCTCTAAAATAAGGCATTAGTTGTGTTTCTAACATATGTAGTTACCAAGATATAGAGGATCTCCCATACAACGTTTCCTGTGGCGTTCTGACGTGTGAATCAAATTCCTTCCTGAGACCCCAATAGGAGAAACGTACTCCTAAATTAAAAATTATATTTGAACCTGCATTCCAAAAATTGTACAATTTATATTTTAGGCTTGATTTCTCTATCTTGTATTCGCCTCGCTTGATTCCATCAGCCATTGTTTTATGCGCATAAGAATTTTTAGATCATACAATTTACACAAAGAGTACAAGCCCTATAGACAACAGTGTGCATCCAATGTATAGAAATATGTAATAGCATTAGTAATAAAATGAAAAATCTAATTTTTTTTGTTGAGTCGCACGCGAGCTACTAAATTATTCACACTGTTTATAATCAACTATCTAGTTGCACGCGGTTATTTAAAGGAAAACCATTGCTACAAGATTGCGTTTAAAACTAAATTTTGAAAAAGTTATCAAACCTAAAGAAATATTTACACGAAAGTAAAATTGGTATCGCTGAAAAGCTAATTTCGTGAATTTAAAAGGGATGTAAAAATGGTTTCTGAATTTTCGAAATCAATATCGTATTTTATAAGGGTAGAATATCCTCAATACCAACGTATACTTATAAATTAAATACTTAACTTGAATTGCATTTCGATGATAACTTATTCGGAGGAAAAATAGCCCGTTACCGTTCATCGGTTTCACTGTGAAACCACAAATTTCTTGAAAATAAAAATTGATATTTTTTCCTTTGCATATTTATGATCAGTTACATGTCTAACACTCATTTTTTGAAATAAATTTAGTAATTTTCAAAATGAAAATTGTAGTGAACTTGAAATCGTTAAGAAAGAAGGATTGTTGCACAGGTGTAGTGGAGACGGATCGGCTTCGCTTTTAACTGCTTTTCTTACGTTAAAAAAATAAGAAACATTTGTGGAAACCTCCTTAACCCATTAAACGCCAAAAATATAAGGAATGAATTTTTTAATAAACGAATGATATTTATTGTTGATTTGAACCTATATAACATTAAGTAAAGTAAAATTGGCAAAGATCGTCTTAGCTTTTGAAAAATCGAGAATTGCGTTGAATTGAACATATGAAGAAATATCTTAAAATTGGACGCTGGAAAAATATTTCAGTTTGATGCGTTTTATAAAGCAATAAATCACTTAACTGGCAATTAATTTACTATCAAATTTTAAGATATTTTTCTTTTAAAAATAACTGATTATTTGCAGTAATTAGCTTCTAGGACAAAAAGTTTACTACAATAATGAAGTACGCTATATTACAAACTTTGCATCGATACACAGACAGGCTATGCTTAATAATGCAGTCCACTTTTTGCTTCTGACTTTATAAAAAATGGCCCACCTTCTCCATATAATGGCTTTTGAATACTGAACATATTATGTCTACCTGTTGCTGATCTATAACTGGATAATAAATCTCCACTTCCCTTTGAAAAGGAGTGTGCAAAAGAAATAAAGCAAATTCACGGCTAAAATCCAAGAGAGATTTTTGAAATTTCAGTTATAGACAATCTTAATATTTCCAACACATTTTTCAAAGTTACATCAACTTAATTAGTAAATATTGGAATTTCTTTATTTTTACACGGATACCAATCCTGTAATTGGCTGCTAAATTGTCACATAAATCAACTCCTCCCACTTTTGTGTTATACTGTTCCATTCCTGGACGAGATCGTAAGACAAAAGTATTTTTCCTCAACGTTCTAGAATAATTGGCCTGCAGAATTGTAAAGCATTATTATGATTATTCAAAATATTATCATTTATTCTTCTTTGCCACCATCTTTTTTTTCTGGAATAATAACAACACAATCGATTTCATTCTTTTCAACATCATCAAAAAATAATTGAATACCATGTTCTAATGTAAAATATCTCATTTCAGTTATTTCTTTGCTTGCCGAAGGAGCAAAATTAACACAGTGTCTAGCATTGAGAGTAAGTGACTGAAGTACTTTTTTCCCGCTGACGTTGCGTGGGCGCAACACCTGTTTTGTCAACCCCCTCCAGGAAACCTCAACAACTGTCTGATAGAATTTTGTGATAAGCAGTGAGCTTGACAAACAATAGATCACCTCTAACACTAATATTTATCATATTGTATTTTTTCTCCAGAAAGACTAGGTCAAAAGTTTTCGTTAAAAAATGCATCAAGCACGGAACTCATTTAAAAAAAATATCGTAAAAATCAAATATTTTTCAACAGAAATATCCTCCATGAAATTCCCTACTCACAAACTGCGATTAATATAAAATTTGTTTGGTAGATAATTTTTTAAAAGCATTTATTTTGACCATTGCGCCAACACAAAGTCAGCGGTTAATGGGTTAAAAACAGTGCGATTTTTGTCACCCAGATTAGAGCGTTCTGGCACTATTTAGTTCGCGACTACAAAACTGGATTATTGATAAGATAATATTATTACTAATATAATAGCTCAGATCCTCCTGTAACGCTCTGACGTCACCAACAATAAAACTCGCGCCATAGCACTGCGAGACGTTAAACAGCATTATTTCATTGTTAGAGAACCTAAATTTCAGTAATTTTAAATTTAAAAGAATAATTGTCGTTCTAATTTCAAACTTAATAGCTCTAAAATAGTGAAATAAAATTTTCTATCGATTGATATAAAATGTGCCTCGCTACGATCAATAGTTCCCGAGAAATTTTAAATTATATTAATCCTATATTTCAATTTAATTTCCGGTTTTTATTAGAAAGTAGTAAATTATGTAAGTGGTACATATCATGCGCGTAATATAGTTTGGACGCCAAGTTGTATCTGCATGCAATCGTGGCGATGTTGTTTTCTTGCCAAGAATTAAATTAGCCACCAGTGACGTGAATCTACCATTCGTTCTCAACCGCCGCCAGTTCCCGTTAATTCCAGCTTACAAGATGACTATCAACAAATCGCAGGGGCAAACTTTCGATCATGTTGGAATTTACCTCGATGAGCCTGCCTTTTCACATAGACAGCTCTATGTTGCACTTTCAAGGTCTAGGATTCCCTATCACATTAAAATTTACATAAAGAAAGTACAAGGAAGTACAAGGAAAATTATTAAACAACGAAAAATAGTTCACACGGAATGTTGTTTACCAAGAGGTTTTTTGAATAAAGAAATATTTAAATTATATGTAAATAAAAAAAATATTTCCTGGCATAAAACATATGTTTATTTTATTTGTTTTCAATCAATGTTAAAATTTCTCTCACATATATATCAATTTAAACACGTCAAATTTGAAGGGAAATCTCTCCAATGAAGAGGCAATTTGCACCCGTCAAACCATGACGAACGATTTTCTAGTATTCAAGAATAACAATCTTCTCAAAAGGTTAAAGAAAACTTATTATATATTGTTAAAGGAAACTAGTTATGGTTAGTAAATTTGAATTTGACTTTTTATATATGAGATTATTTCAATACGGCTTATTTGTACTGGGTTTTTCTATCACATAATTTGATAATTTTGTTTTGAGAAACATGAAAAGGAAAAAAAAGGTATTATTAACTCTAAATAATATCTTCTGTGAAATGCATAAATTCACCGTCTTTCCTTATAATCTTACTTCAACTTAAAACAGTAAAAACGAAAGTTTTCCTTTTTACTGCCAGAGTAATGTAAAAATACGATGTTAAGGTGTTTCCCCTGCCCTCTTTTTCAGCGATGTAATCAACTTTATGGGGCTTCCGGGGCGTGTTTTATCAGCGCCGGAGCTTACTTCACTTTCATATTCTGCCGTAAAATATTTTTTCTTGCCACGCGAGGTTTCGTTAAAAATTCCGGTAATCGTTTTTCATCGTGGTGAAGGTAAAAATTCCATTGTAGAAGAAAATGTACTCGATGCTGTTTGGTTTTCAGGTTCTTTAAGACAAGTAAATGCAAGTTGGAGCATAATTTATGAATTTTTGCGTTGTTTACAGAGAAACTCGTCGCGCGTTTTAATTAAGATATAATACCCTATTCCTGGGAAAACAAGGATTATGAACTGCAAAAGTAATGTATTTCAATTTTCCGTTCTGTGACAAGCAGTCATAATAAGTCAGGACTTTTTAATGATATAGTTATTCAACAGAATGCCCTGTCTTATCGTGGTCAAATAGTTAATTTCTAAACTTTTAGAGATTAGCATATAATTTCAAATGCAAAAACGCTTTAAATGACGGAAAATATTACATTTTAAGCTGTTTGATTCATTAACCCTTTCATCCCGAGGCGATTTTTTTCTTCTAGCCCTTTTAAAACTGGTAGGAAGCGACATGAATTGGACTCACCCAACCTGGGTGGTCATTTAACCCACCACTCCATCCTCCGCTATAACCTTCCCTTAAGGCGCAGGTAAATGAGTTGTGATTGGCAAGGATAATTGGACCCCCTACCGCGCTTGTCTCCTAAGCGATCTCAGAACTTCCCCTCAAAAGAAGCCAACCGCCTCAGACCGTTTTTCGTCGCTGTTGAGGGAAATTTTTCAGACCGCCCGGAACCACCTCGCTCGGTGTGAGAGGGTTAAATGTATTGTTGAAAAAACTACGAAGTCTAAATTTTAATACAATCTCCCGTTCCTATCAGTCATATTTAGTAAAATATACTCGATATCCTTCATTTTAAGAAAAATAATTCCACACTTCTGCGACTAAAAATGGTCAAATCATATAGCTTTGAATTTCATTGCCAATATACGTCAATAGCCAATCAATGGCAGCCATGGACAATTGCGGCTCGTTGATAGTAGAGTTGGGTTGATACCCCGTTTTGCTGTATCAGGTACAGGTTGATACTGATACTCGTTTGTGCCTGATACTTTGATACTTTTGTACCTGATACAGCCGGCAACCGATCCCTTCCAGACGGGACGGAACTGGGTACTCGGCATTCGGGTAGTGATATAATATTTACCTACTACTACCTACTTCGGTGATCATTCTCGACCGATATTTTCTACAGTCTTATACCATGATGAAATACTATCGAATCTTTTCCACAAAACTAATGCACAATTTCGTTGACGTCAAAGCGACCGATGCACGAGCTCGTTGACTATTCAAGTACATTTTGGAATTCATTCATCGATGTTATGCAAACGCAAAATATTACTCAAGAATTCTTGAATTACGTCGAATTTCGTGGTAAGGTTAAACGCTTATAGATACGTAACCAAATAACATAGAGATTTGGTTTTAGTTTCATTTAACAGAAAAATGTAGAAATTGAAGATTGCAAAAATAATTTTAGAATTTGTAATTACGGTTTAGTCACAGTCAAGTTGCAAAGTTGGAGAAAATCACGAAGAATTTTGATGACGTAACAGCGACCGATGTGAACGCACGCAACGATTGTGAGCGAACTGGATTTTAACATATTAATAATTAGTTCATCTCAGATTAATTAATTAATTCAGCTTAATTCATTAAACAGAAAAAAGTCATAGAGCTACTTTAGTCAAAGAAAGTCACAGTTGAGTAAGGTAAGTAAATCTACGCCCCTCAATCCCAGCTGCCGTTTTGCAGAGACAGACTCCCGTCGATTTTTACTTTCTCGTATACGAAGTATGCAAAGAGAAAATATTGTAATCGTCAAAAAATTCGAACTCGTGATTTTGACGAATCTCCACATATATTTATTGACGCAAAAAACATAAAATACAATTCTTCCCTTTATTTAAAGCATTTTCCGATTGGAACTATATGTCTATCTCTAACTTTATAGAAATTAGCTATTGGACCACGATTTGAGTGTACAACCTATACAATGACCACTGATAAAATTGTTGGTAGGAAGTTAAATAATTAGCGTAAAATATGGTTACTTAAGACATATTATGCAAATTACTTATGAGAAATTGTAATAGATTCCGACGGCCAATTTTTCGACGATTATACAATTTTCTTTTTCCATATTTTACATAGGAGAAAGAAAACTACGTAAATCTTTTGAATTTCTAGAATTATAAAATGTTAAAAATATGTATCCAGTCAAAACAAGAGAATGCAATTTCATTCCTAGCACTCTATTGCCATGTACAAAATAAATATATATACTAATAAAGGGAATTTTTAATTGTGGAAGAGCTAAAAATACAAAAATAATAACAGACAACGATAAGAAGTAAGAATCCGGTGGATGACTTCATAAGAGGCCATTCATCCATGCAGATTCAAAACTAGAATAGGTTTCCTGTAGAGGAAAAAGACTTTAATGTCTGAGTTTAATATCCTCTAAGGTCTGAACCTATTCCGGAATATATTGGAAAGAAAAACATCTATCCATAAAGATCAAATTCAAAACAGACATTTAAACAAAGTATGAAAAGAAAGGCCGATTAAATTGCTTCTAAAAATTTTTGTCTTTTTAGATATTCAACTCTGTTGCCAATCTATATATATACAAACTCCAGCCTTAAAACTGTCAACGAGCATGTCAGTCATAAAATATTCTTTCTTGCCTCCTTCTCTCCCTCTCCAAAGAATAATAAATTTATATATTTTCCAAGATCGACATTTACGACATCGAAATTTAACTAATGCTTTTACCCTAGGTCTTTCATTCACACAGCAAAAACCTTCCACCTATAGAACTTTCCTTGGCACACTGAGTGACGCATAATCTGATTGATTCCCCTTCGATAATAAAATTTACAACTTTTCATCGACAGAAGTTGTACCCTATGTGAGCAATCTTAAATTTTACGAGAAAACGCGTAATCTGATTTCGAATAATCTTGGCGAAAAAGGGGAAACCCTTTCGAATAGTCACCGAACGTTTCTTTTAGGCATCCTGGGTTGAATTTAAGCACCTCGTAAACCCTCTGATGATGGCACCAAAGATGATAAATTAGATTTTAGTTTGAGCACTTACAAATAGAAGAAAAAGGATTGAACGATGGAGATTTTCCCCTTATCCTCTCACGTTTCCTTCTTTCTAAATTTTCTTATTTCTTTAATCCCCTGTTTCCTGGAATTGACTGATGACCAACGCAAATAGAGATTTTGATAGTAACTGCGCCATTGCGGAACTCATTGTTAGATGCCTTAAATTAAGATTGACTAGAATGGATTATGCGATAATCTCATTTTAAAGAGTTAGTTGTCATTTGTCTTACATCTTTCATGCGAAAAGGTGCTAAACTCTAGCGGTATAAATTATTGATTCTTATATCATAAATAAAACCGTTTTTTCTTAAATAAAATGTTAAGGTATCCGACTGGTTTAAAATCGTCGTTTTTCATGAAATTATCAAAAACATTTTATAACTGAATTTTGTAGCCAGTTTAACCAGCTTTCTAAAACTGTCTCACTTTTTACTCTACGTGAATTACAAACGGAGTTACAGCTGTTTTATTACCGAACTGTAAGCATTATTTTATGTTGCATGAAAACTTTAAATGCGTTTTCTGAGAAATGATATTTTTGAGGAAAACTGTCGACCGTAACAATGATTTCTCAAAAAGTTATTTAAGTATTGATATGAAATTTTCTGAGATTGTTTTCTGTAATATGCTTCATGTAAAAACTAAGGTCAATTTTAAAATCAAGCTTTATTTTTAAGTGCTTAAATATAAAAGAAAAGCATTTTTTATGAAAAATTACCAGTTCAGTAACTACGTTCAGCTATATCTCAAAACGATATTGAAGTATAAGAAATATTTTAGAGTCTAACACAGATAACTGTCATAAAAATGTACTCCTACAAGGATTTATGTAAGTTTAGAATATGATTTTGTCTATGGCTGTTAGCGTAAGGCAAATATTTTAGTCATTTTTCTTCAAATTTCTCAGTTTATTTAAAAAAATATTATTTTGGAAGCCTAATTTTACAATATTTTCATAGTTTTAAAACATATGCAGTTGAAAAATAACATTAAAAATATATATAAGTTATTTTTCAAAAAAATGTCTCCGAACACAGTCGGATACCTTAAGAGATCGTTTTGTAATTATAATACATTTATACAAGTTGATATTTTTAGTTTCGAAGAGTAAACTAATAAGGACAATCGCCACTTGAGTTTCTTATTTAATAACACAGTTGGAACGTTTTGAGTTAAATTTTGTATTATAGTGGGTAAATTTGATGATTTTATATATGAAATTCATTTTGCATCTCTTATATTTCTTCGACTGCATGAACAATTAGATACATATATATATATAATGATTAATTTTTTAGCCTTTTTTAATTGTTTTTGCGTTACCTCATTATTAATTACTTCTACTTCCATCGAAAGAACCGCACTTCTGCTTTCACTTCGAGTCACGAGTCTTTTCTGAGGAGTCCCCGTTTTCTAGGTACTAAAGCTTTCTGCTTATTGATAACTTTAAATTTTTGTTCTGATTTTAACTACCGCGTCGCCGTTCGCGAATATGATCAGAGATTGGACGTTTTAATTATTATCTAAAATGTTGGAATAATCTGATCGCTTTCAACATGAAATAATGTCCCTCAAATGAAAAAAACTACTTTATTCATCTGTGATTTCATTTAATTTTCTCTTCCACTCTTAAAAAGTTGATGACATTATATATGTTACAGTGAAAACCCGAATTAAGTAGGGAAAACGCGTTCCAACTGAGAGCACTAGGGAAAACCCGTTTTAATTAGGAAAGACGCGTTCCAACTAACAGCGCGAGGGAAAACCCGAATCAACTAGGAAAAACGCGTTTCAACTAACAGCGCTAGGGAAAATTCGTTTTATTCGGGTTTTGACTGATTTGTTAGATATTATTTGTATCTCTCCAAAATTATTGTATTATTTAAGCAATATGTTATATAACAAGTTCTAATTTAAATACAACTATACTTAGTAAAATAGTGTTTGAGGAGAGAATCTATAATTGAAGAAAAAAATACTTTATTTGGATATTGTTTAACACAGTACCATTATTACAAATTATTTATTTCGACAAGGCAAACTAATGTGACACTTAGACTTGCAAAGAGAACCATTTTTTATACAGAAACATGTCTTTGAAGAACAATCTTTTTTACCAGAACAGCGGACGAACCCTTGTCCAGTTCCTACGGCTGCTTTTCTTGCTGAATATTATCTAACAAATCAGTCAAAACCCGAATAAAACGGGTTTTCCCTAGCGCTGTTAGTTGGAACGCGTTTTTCCTAGTTAAATCAGGTTTTCCCTAGTGTTCTCAGTTGGAAAGCGTTTTCTCTAGTTAATTCGGATTTTAACTGATTTCAGGTTTTCACTGTAGCATATATACAATTTGGGTCCCTACAACCACATACGGAATTTCTTTTATGCAGCTTTTTAGGTTTGAGAGGGATTGCTTGCACGAATATATGAAATTGGACCGAGAGCCCATTGACGAACTTTATCGAAAACTTGATTGAGGTTTATGGGTTTATTCATCCATTAGCTCATTGAGATTTTGTATTTTTCTGTTCTTATGGACACAGTAATGCTGTTTGTCCCTAATCCGTCAAAAGATGTCTGTTTGACTTCTTTTGACAGATTTGAACCAATGTTTGATAAAAAAATCTGAATTTTAGTTTAGGGTCGCATACTAGATCCCATGTATCTTGCTTTTACCGTATATACATATAGATGAAATCACAAATTCCAAAAATGGAATTCTAAATCGTGAAAATTCATCAGATATTCGAAGACAAGCTTTCTTTGCGATTGCTATATACTTTGTGTTCTTCGTATAGAAAGATATACAGGGTGTATAAGCACAATGGTTACAAACTTTCAGGACAGATAGAATACACTTAGACGATAGGAAATCACATAGCAAAGCATGGTCACCGATGAGTCGACTTTCAACCGAGAAGGAATGTTCAATTCACATAATTTCCATGTGTGGTCGGAGGAGAACCCTCATGCGACAAGAACCCGTGCAGCCCAGGAACGGTTTTCAGTAAATGTTTGGGCCGGCATCGCAGGAGACCACCTAGTCGGGCCGCACTTGTTGCCCGAAAGTCTGACAGGTGCAAACTATCTGATCTTCCTTCAGCAAGTATTGCCGCAGCTATTGGACGATGCGCACGTATCCGCTGCTATGCGTTCTTCCATGCGGTTTCAGCATGATGGGGTCCCGCCCATTACAGCATTGACGTGCTTCTCCACCTGAATGTTTGCATGGCTAACAGTGGATCGGGCGGGGTGGTCCAGTGTTTTGCCCCGCTCGATCGCCAGACCTCACTTGCCTTGATTACTTCTTATTGGGGGTGCGTCAACTCACGGGTGTACGAAACTCCCGTTAACAGTGCTGAGAACTTTGTTGCGCGCATCGCTGCAGCTGCTGGGGAAGTCCGGGACGCATATTCCCATTCCTTACTTGATTTTGAGTATGGAGGAAAATAGAGCGATTTCATTGGTTAGCTCCGCCGCTTTATTTCGCGAAGGGGTGACGTCACAAAACGCGAACTTCAAATTTGCTTAGATTACTTACTATTCGTTCTTTTCGGACTTCGCCATTATTGAACTACTAACTTTCGTTTGTGTTTTATCGAGTGCCATTTCTTTCTTCTTTTTAACTCGCGATAAAGATGGATTTGCCAGAGCATATTCGCATGGATATTACAACTGATAATTTGCCTCCAAATTCTATTAGCTACGCGAGTGCGCGTATGACGTCTCGTAGCAGTGGGCCAATGAAATCGCTCAATTTTCTTCCATCTCAAAATCAAGTAAGGAATGGGAATTTGCGTCCGGGACACGCCCGGTATTTTCGCTAACGTTCGATCTTCAATGCGCCGGAGATGTAAGGTCTGCATCAGGGCCCGGTGGCGTAATTTCGAACACATACTTGATTTTCCGTGTTCTTATGTATTCGACCAGTTTTTTGGCGCCGTGTTTGATTTAGTTTTATCTTAAGTGTTGCATTTTTATTTAATCTCAAGTGTGTATTTACGTTTTTAAACTTTTAAACTCCAGGTATATTTTTATTAGACCCGATGTTTGTGTGTTCTGACTTTTTGACCCTTGCCTTTTGGAAATGAACTTTAAATTTTTTTAAAAAAATACGGCTTTTGGTGTCATAATGTGTCTTAAAATTTTGTGAATATGTGTTTTCGTTTCTAATTATATATACGTTTGCATAAGTATTTTTTTTTTATTTACTCATTGTGACTTTTGATCTTTGTGTGTTTGTCAGCATTCTGTAAATGGAGTTTTCTCTGTAGTGTGCTTTTCCTTAAATAAATAAATAACGATCGTTGTCTCTTTAATGTTCTTTTTCTTAGTCTTTTGCTGTTCTAAGAATAATAAATATTTATTTATTTATTTAAAGAAAAGCACACTACAGAGAAAACTCCATTTACAGAGTGCTGACAAACACACAAAGAACAAAAGTCACAATGAGTAAATAAAATATAAAAAATATGCCTTAGAAAGCAAAAAGTAGACCACAGAGAATACATAAAATCATAAAACTTATGCAAACGCGTATATAATTAAAAAAGAAAATACATAATAACAAAACTTTAAGACACACTATGACACCAAAAACCGTAAAAAAAGCAGTATTATTTTTTTTCTTAAATTTAAAGTTCATTTCCAAAAAGCAAGGGTCAAAAAATCAAAACACGCAAACCCCGAGTCTAATAAAAAACACACCAGGAGTTTAAAAGTTTAAAAATATAAATACACACTTGGGATTAAAAAAAATGCAACATTTAAGATAAAAATAAATCAAACACGGCGCCAAAAAACTGGTCGAATACATAAGAACACGGAAAATCAAATAGCATAAAAATCTAAAATGTTGTAGAAAGGCAAAATAACACATATCATGTATTTAAAAGATGCAAACATTTCGACTCAAAAGCACCTAGATTCATATTAAAAATGTCAAGTTCATCAGAGAACGTGTTAAAAATCTTATAAAACCTGTATAACGAGAACCTGTTAATAAAATTAAATTTTGAATCTAAATTTAGAAAGGAACTCTGGTTTCTTAAAAATCTGGCGGGCACAGCGAAATCTATTGAGCTCATTATATCATTACAAACAATTGAACCATTAATAACTTTGTAAAAGAAAAGAAAGCAAGAAACATCTCGTCTGGAGTAGTATTCGTGTCCAGTCTTTCTTGTGTTTTGTGTCGTCACTACCGCGCCAGGAAAGCGTTTCATTGCACTGGACCACCCCGCCCGATCCACTGTTGGCCATACGTTGCAGTCAGGTGGAGACGCACGTCAATGCTGTAATGGGCGGGGGCCCCATCATGCTGAAACCACTTTGAAGAATGCATAGCAGCGGATACGTGCGCGTCGTCCAATAGCTGCGGCAATACTTGCTGAAGGAAGATCAGATAGTTTGCACCTGTCAGACGTTTTGACAACAAGTACGGTCCGACGAGGTGGTCTCCTGCGCTGCCGGCCCATACATTTACTGAAAACCGTTCCTGGGCTGCACGGGTTCTTGTCGCATGAGGGTTCTCCTCCGACCACACATGGAAATTATGTGAATTGAACATTCCTTCTCGGTTGAAAGTCGACTCATCGGTGACCATGCTTTGCTATGTGATTTCCCAACACATGACAACTGCTCGTGCGGAGAAAAAGGAGATCCAATTCACTATGCCACAAAATGTCCGTTTATCCTCTCCTGGCATTTCCAAACTCTAACAGTGTCACTTAAATGACAGTGGTTGAAAAACATTCTCACGAACAACTTATCAAGAACCCGACTTCGACTCCTAATGCGTTTCATATGTGATGAGAACAGTCTCATTGTAGAGGATAATAATTGAGCACTCATCCACCCAGACTGACACCCACTTCCGGCTACTTATGTTTTTTTTCCCTCTAAGTATTTGTTTCTATTTTGTATTGCTTTCTATGTTGTTCTGCCCAGTGTATGTTTCTTTTTCATTTTCATTTGTTCTTGTACCTGTTACTTGTTTTTGTTCCTTCTTAAAAAATAAAATTCACCTCCATCCATCCAAACCGGAAAGGTTCCAAATGGCTCTAAACACGGGGATGCAGGTGGTGTAATGTAATGTAATATATGATTTCCCATCATCTAGGTGTACTCTATCTGTCCTGAAAGTTTGTAACCGCAGTACTGCTATACTCTGTACAAAACAAGTTATCTTTTAAGACTATTTGGAAGCTAATAATATTTAAAAATTCTTTCGAGGTAGAATCATGAAGAAAATTTTCAAATTTTGAAGCTTATCGCAGGAGGGGTCTGAAGGAAAACTAAAATGCTTTTCGGTTACTTGCAAGATGATGGCACATTCCGTTTGTCTGAAGAAACACCCACTAACTGGATTAGAGAGGATGTTATCTTCTTCTCTCAACATGGGCCTTTCCCTGCCTACCTCAAAAGGTTTCACCTGTCTGACAGTGATTATTGCAGTTGTGGTGGAATTGGCACGGCACTTCACTATGCCACGGAGTGTATTTATACAGTGTCTTGGCATATGAGGAAGCCAGCGCCAAACCTCGAACAAGAATGGCTGAAAAGCGTCGCCAATAATCTCGTCTCCAGGCAGAAAATTCGTGGAATTTTCGAATTCATTAAAGAAAACAGAGATCTTTTCCGGCCTCCCTAGGCTTCAACTTCCCAGCGAGCTGAACTAAGTAGCTCAATTACCGGACATTCCACCTTCAAATAAAAGAAAGGTATTTCAACATCTAAAGAAAAGAAGACTATTACGAACTAATAGTGTAAAAGTGGAAATGCCTGTGCTGTACATAGTGTATACATTTCCTTCTTTTTGTTTATTTTGTTTTTCTTAAATAAAATTCCCGTGTCTTGCCCATCAAACCGTTCAGTGACCGGTCTGGTCACGGGTACGGGGGTAAGGGACGGCGTTCTGTTCTGTCTGAAGATACAAGGAGAACTTCCTGCCATTTCCGTCTATAGTTTCATTAGAGTTGTAGCTCTGAGGATGAGAGAGAATGGAAGAAAATGCAACTAATATAACCTTCCCAACCTGATGTCCTAGTAGAAATTAATAAATATACGAATTAAAGTGAATGAAAATAACTAAATCTTTTACGTTTGATGTTACGCAAATAATTTAAAAGTTAAGTACATAAAAGTTCCTAACTTTTATTGTAGTTTAAGTAGTAGTAGTGTAGTTTAATTATTGTAGTTCCGGAAAAACTGCTCATGCATGTGTTGTTCGACTTGATAAGGCGACTATTCGCCTAATCTGAATTACCTTTTTATTTTCAAAAGTAAGAGTTATGGGGAATTTAATGTTTCTGCACCCTTTTCCCTTCATTTTCATCAGCTTAGAGCTGCATGGCTCACTTACAAACACTGCCAAGATTCTCCTTTCCCTATAAAGTATTCCTAGTTTCTACAAATCCCATCTAAACTACTTGAATTGTCTTCCTCACAAATTAACATAGGCAAAGGCGTTCTTTTGAACGAAGGGTGGTTTTGGATTATTGAGACAATGATTGATGAAGATATGCAGAAATTTTCCCGAAGTCGTGTTTTCAGAATCCTTTCAAAGTGTAACCCAGATAGCACGTAAGTTTGCAGCAAGTTTGATTTTGACTTGATATTACCTTGTCATAGCAAATTTGACGCGACAAACTTGAAGTGAACTTGTAGCAAATTCGCCGTGACAACTAGCGCCACCTTCCTTGCAATGCAAATTTGTAAAACAAGCTTCATGCAAAGATAGCACAAAGAAAATTATCTTTGTCTCTGTTTTAAAAAAAACATCCGATTTTTAATAGCATCTCCTAGACCGTCCTTCTTTTTATTAATTCAATAAATCAATGAAAATTTGTAAAAAAACTAACTTTTTTTATAAAAAAAAATTGAAACTTTTTTCATCTTTCTACTAAAAGATTTTACTTTATAGAAAACTGTATCGCCTTTTTCTTAATGCTGAAATTTTAACATTTATAAACAAAATTAAGCCGGAAAAACAGTCAATGTTTGTTAAAAAAATAATAACTTATACATTTTGTCCCATTTTAAAGTAATTGAACCCTAATTTCATAATTTATTCTACTAGCAAAACGTAGTTATTAGCGAAAATCGCTCTCTCTTTGACTTCAAATCATATTCTCAACTCAAAAAATTAATGAAATTAAGAAAATAGTTTAAAATAAATCGTATACGAATCGAATCGAACGATGTATTAGTGAAATCTTTCTTCTCCTCTCGTAGTCGAACTGGCCGAGGGGTATAGACGTCAGGCTACTAAGCAGTAGGTCGCGAGTTCTATCCCGGGTTGTGTTCGTGCTATGCTTCTGCTATAATTTGCAATGAGTTTGCAGTGCAAGTCTACTGCAAATTTGCTGTAAGTTCGTCCCATGGTGACTTTGAAGCTTGCGTTAACTTGCTGCAAACTTATTTCACATTTGCACTGTTGTCGTGACAAATTTGCTGTAAGCTTGCAGATTTGCAGTGCAAGTCTGCTGCAAACTAAAATTGCTATCTGGGAATATTCCTAAAAGAATCCTTCTACGAAAGTGAAGCTTTTCTTCCCAAAGTTATTAAACGTTAAAAACATGCATTCATTCAGAGGTACGAAATAATGCTATTTAATTACTACCATTTGAGAAAAAAAATATTCGGATTTAAAACTGACCACAAGAATACGAGTCCTCAACTGCTTCTCTTTGCCTCATTCTATCGCTGTGGGAAGAAAAATAAATTTGAAAATTTCTCGAGTTTGACATTTACGACATTGAAATTTAAGCAATACATTTAGGTTTTTAGGTTCGGTCGTTCTTTGACACAGCAGAAAACTTCTACATTTAGAACTTTTCCTGTCAAGCAGAGTGACAAATAATCTGATAGGAATTCCGTGGATAATAAAATTTACGTGTGTTCACCGACGAAAGTTGGAGGCTATGTGAGCAATCGTAAATTTTACGAGAGAACGTGTAATCTGATTTCAAGTAATCTTGACAAAACAGGGGAAACGCTTTCGAATAGTCGCCGATCCTTTCTTTTATTTATTCTAGTTTGAATTTATGCATCTCGTAAAAACTCTGATGTTGGCACCAATAACGTTAAACTAGGTTTCATGGTGAACACATGGAAACATGAAAAATATTGAACAACTGATTTCTTCTTTATTCTCTTATGATTTGTCCTTTCTAAATTACTTCTTTCTTTAATCCTATGTTTCCTGGAAATGACTGATGGCCAACGCAAGTGAAATTTTGGCTAGTTATTTCCCCATTAAGGAAACTGTCATTTAAATACCGTAAATTCAGTTTTACTAGGAATGATTTTGATATTGTGACAAAATCGACTTGTGAGTGTATGTGAAAGCAGTCCAATAAGCAGGATTAAAAAATAAAGCTCTTTATTTTACAAATATTCGAAGCAAAGAAACGTAGCACTAGTATTAAGACAGCACTAGTAAAAATTCACAATAGAGATTGCCATTAAATCTCAACACAGCGCTCAAAGGCTTCTTGTTAGCTCACTAGTTTGCTTGCTGATCAAAATCCAATTCACCTTCTTGGCATGAGACCTTGCCTTTATACTTTTCAACATGAAGTGACTTCATTACGTAGGAAGGGACGTAACCTCTTAAAAGTTCATGAAACCAGTAAACGTTGAAGATTGCAAAAATAATTTTAGAATTTGTGATTACGGTTTAGTCACAGTCGAGCTTCAAATGCTGTGAAAACGTCAAACGTTGATGACGTCACAGCGACAGATGCTCGCGCACGCAGACTATCCAAATACGTTTGGCAAATCATTCATCGATCTTATTTTAACGCGAAATATATTACTCAAGAACTGCTGAATTACTTCGATTTTCTAGGTAATGTTAAACGCTTACCGAATAACATAGAGAATTGGTGTTAGATTCATTGGTAAACGCTGAAGATTGCAAAAATAATTTTAGAATTTGTGGTTATGGTTTAGTCACAGTCGAGTTGCAAAGTTGGTGAAAATTATGAAGAAATTTGATGACGACACAGCGACAGATGCGCGTGAACGCATCGGTTGTGAGCTGTGTATTAACTGGATTTTAACAGATTATTAATTAATTAATTTGAGATTAATTAATTTATTCAAATTAATTCATGTAACGGAGAAAGGCCAAATACCATAGGTCATAGGTGAGAGTCACATAGAGCTAATTTATTCACAGTTGAGTAAGGTAAGTCTACGACGCTCAATCCCATCGAGAGTTTCGCAGAGACAGCTTGTAAATGATAAACATAATTTACTATGATTGTATTATTCTGATATTTCAGACTTTTTGGTGTTGGAAATTCAGTCCTAGATTTGAATGTTATTTTTTGTCAACGAAATACCAACAGTTATATAATTAAGTGTGAATTTTTAAAATTAACTTGCTGCCTTAGACGACCAGTTGTTCTCCCGTAATATTCATAGCCAGTTGTTAGGCTTGCAACTTGGCGAAATAAAATGGTGAATTGGCGGTTTCAGACACTGCGAGACTCTTACAAAGATTTATTTTGCGATACATCTGGAAAATGGTTGGTGTTGGCATGCAGGCGACACTGATGACATACTTAGGGGTCATAAGCTACCATATGAAATAAAATTTGTTGAAATCGGTCCAATGGTTGGAGCTGGAAAACTCTTGTCAATGTTTCTACCCATAGAGAAAATATACTGAAATAGTATTTTTTAATTTACTCTCGACAACGGAAGGGGGCTGGCAGATGTAATATTTTCTATATATTTTACATAAAGGTTGTATTTCTTTTATGGTATCATTACGGATAATGGCCGTAAATGTTATACTTGTGTCTTCATCGTAAAAAAATAATATCATTCATTAATTAATAATTAATGTAATAATAATATTAAAAATAATAAATTCATTTTAATTTTATCCTCGCATCTTTATTTATTTTAACCATAAGTCATCTTCAAAGAGCAGGCGACAATTGATGACATATTTAGGATCGAAAGCTTTCATGTCAAATAAAAATTGTCGAAATCTGCTCTTTTGTTTGGCCTGCGAGACTGGTCCTCTGGTTTTGTCAATTATTTAAAACTAGCTGGAGCTTGAAAGAAACCATATTTCAACACTCTTCAATATGTCAATAGATAATTCTTATAACTCGCATTGCCTTGCACTTCTACAACAGAGCGACTGAAGGTTAAATCCTCGTTTCAGTCAGTAAATCTTTTAAGAACTTTGAAGAGGGTTGCTCAATACCTTATTTCTATTCCGCTCACTTAGCTGAACTCGTGTGGGGAAAAGTTTTTAAACACGAACGAAGCGCTCATTTCAGACTGTTATGCCTACCAATGGAAGATTCCCTGTGCATTGACAACTTTCATTTATACTGGAAGCAAACATTTGATAGGCTGCTTTCAGTTACAAGAAACGCTGGTCGTATAATCCTGTTTTGCTGAACAGGAATATGTCGCCTACTTCCGATCAGAAGCAATACAAAAAAATATGCTTTCAAATCTAACCAACTGAACTCAGAAGCAAGACAAAAAGTTCCAGACGTAAAGCTTCCTGACTGACGTCATCCGTAAATTATGCTTACCAGAATGTTTAACCTTGTGAAACTGAACACATTAAGAAAGAGCGGGTGAATGACATAGAAATGAGGAACGTTTTCCATATATTGACAACGTGTCTTAATCAACTTAATTATTAATTACTGAAATGGGTCCAATAATTTATGACCACCTTGTCTATTAGATGTTATGTCCATAAATAAATGCTACTTGTATTTCAAATTATTACGAAACAGTTATAACCACACACCAAGAATGAGATAAAATCATTCTTCCCATCAAGACGCTATGCCTTTTGTTACTGCGCCTGCGCAACGGTAGAAATCGATACTCTTTGAAGTTTGCAGAAACCAGATTAATTTATTCTTGATAGAGAACTAAAAATTAGAATTTATCTTCCTAAATTTGGATTTAAAATATACCTTATTCTTGATAAAGCGAAAAAATATTAATTGAATCTTTCAAAATTGGTCTTGAAACATATTTTATCGCCGAAAGAAAAATAGAATTGGATGAATTAGGATTAGAGGACAAAATTGCAGGCGGTGACCAAGGATGTCCCATTCACTGTGCCACAAGCTCTTTTCATCTCAAGGAACCAATAGAGGAATATGGAGATTTCTATTAGCGACAAATAATGACATAAACACTCTCTCGCGATAAATCAGAATTTGATGGATTTTATTGAAAAGAATAAATATATAATATTTCAGTCCTGTTAACTTAAATTTCCATCACAGACTCTTTGCGACCATAATGTATTTGGTACATTCAGGTCCTTTCTCACGTTGCTACGTTGGCAATAAACATCATAATATTGAATCTAATTTACATTTTAGTGCGGAAATTTTATTGTGAGTTTCAAAAACAGTGGATTCAAAGTGGAAAAACATTTCACTTTTAATTTATATACTTTTTTGGCACATCTTCGATATAAGGCATCACTGGCGATATTTCTGTTCTGGCGACTTTTTTCAACAGATTCAATATAGGACACAATTGGCGATATTTTGTTTTGGCGACTTTACGATACGATGTTCAGTAAGGCAAAAAGAAGTCGCCAATACAAGATTATCGCCAGTGACGCCGTATATCGAACCTGTTCCGATTTATTTATAATCCTTTTAGCATTTTCTTTTTCTTCCCATTTACTTTTCTCTTTCATTTTAATGATTTTAGGCACGTCTATTTTCCAAATCGTGTAATGATACTATCATTTGCTACCCAAATTATTTATTCAAATATTCTAAGGATTTTTTTTGCTTCGAATAGCCATCCAACCCACAAGGAGCTCTTCTGGCTCCGAGTTCGGCGGTATGTGTGGTGATAAACATTAAATCTTGAGCATGAGAACCGGGTCTGAGTAAGTTTGATCATCGGGACTTAAAGCAGAATGCAGCTCAGTTTGATAGACAAAATCAGAATGCTGGTTTCAGTCACTTCAAAAACAACTCCCTACATTGCTTAAACAGCTAGTACGTTTTATCGTTTCATTCCTTTAAGGAACGGAGGTCGTATAATTTTGGGCTGACGGTAAAAATTTAGCTATAAATCTGACAGAAACAATCACAGAAATACGACTTTAAATATAACTAAACGAAAATAAGAAGCATGCCAAATCGTGAGGATTCATCATTTCGCTCATCTTCAAAATCTTTACGCTTACACCAGAAATGAAATAAATTTTATGCACTATTGAAGTTACATTTATATTTAATATTTTTAAAATTCACAGAATGTGATAAAGATTTTATTCATTAATATGACATTATATGTCTTTTTAAGTAAGAAACTTATGTTGCTTCGATACTTTTCCGTTAGCCGGGCGCAAGCGAAAAATCGCCAAATAATGTAGAATTCCACCATATTTCTTACAACCATTCTCTTGACGAATTGGCTCGCGTTTGGTTCACAATTGGCGACATTTGCGCCCAAAAGACGGAAAATCACTTCGCTTGGTGACTTGGCTCGCGTTTGGTTAACAATTGGCGACATTTGCGCCCGGCTAACAGAAAAGTACCGTTGCTTCATTCAAAAATAGTATATAAACACAATCAGAGAAATATGTATTCAAATGTATCTAATCTGCATGGAGAACCAAGGGAAAACGTTGCCAAATTGTAACTTTTCATCGTCTCTAAATCATTATGCTTACTGTATTGTTTAAACGGTTGAAATCCAAAAGTATGTACACACTCTTAAAACGCCTCCAAATCTCCTAAGCAATACCTTGATCGCTGTACTTCATTCACACCATGCTACCAAAGCTAATGGATGTAACACATGCATTAGATTTGGCGACTTGTGACCACTTTAAATCAATGTACCAAATTATGGATTTCAACTGTTTAAACATCCACAAAAAAAATATATTTAAAATGATCAGGTGAACAACTTACTATAAAAGTTTAGTCACAGAAATCCAACATGATTACAACAGCTAAATGTCTGACAATTAAAGGGGGCTTATAAATAACTTTAATACTTTCACTTGCATAAAAACTAAATGTGGAAGCATATAAATATATATTAATGTCAGGTGCTTAAATAAATTTTCAGTGTGGTAAAAAGTATTATATGAAATTTAAAAATACATTCAGAAATGACACAAATTTTTATGGTTGAAATCTAGAAGTTGGTGCGCACTCTTAAATTGGTGCCAAGTCGCCACAACTAATGCAGGTAATACCTGCATATAGTTTTGGCGACTTGACTCCAATGATATGCAGCGGTCAACGTCTGGCTTTGGCGATTTGGCAGCGTTTTAAGAGATTGTACCAACTTCTAGATTTCTACCATTTTTATCCAAAAGAAAGGATTCTGTATTTTTTATACTAAAAATTCACACGATAAAATGAAGATTTTATTCACTAATTAAGCGTTAAATACATAATATTGAGTAAGTATTTAACGTTGTTAGATTCAAAAATAATTTTTACACCTTACGAATGAAAGTCTAATTAATATGCTTTTTGCACGTTTGCAGCTGTCTGAGTATACGATTCTTAATGCATATTTACCCTTATATTTAATCCCTCCAATTTTAAACGAGAAACATATTTTGTAATTTTAATCAAGACTGGGAAATCATTTCCGTTGTGTTGGTATGAATTATCTATAATCACTTTCTCTAGAGATTCAGGTCGATTTTCCAGCCAAGATTCCAGCAAGACATCTATGCCACTGGTGGGAGAATATAAATATAAATCCAAGCATTTGAGTTTTTTGCAAGCCTGGAGAAATGGAATAAAATTAGAGGATAAATGTTGGGTGGTCTCTCCCCATTCCAATTTTAAATAAACAAGATGTTCGTTGGTCTTGCAAGCAAGAAGATGGTCAAATAATACAGCAATTTCTCTTCCCTGGTTAAAACCAACATCTGAGTATTCCAGACGCAAAATAGGCATCTTTGGCAAAATAAACATCCGAACTCCCGACGTGCTACAGAATAGGTTATAAGAAACAATTGTATTTGTAGATGCGGATATAGTGTTTTCATAAACCGCCAATCGGTTGACGGTAACCCTCGAAAAGCTTCTATTTCTGTGTAAAAACTATAACAATATAATTTTAACTTCGAAAGTATCAGAGCTTTGCAATTTTTAACAGTTTGGATGGCAGTAGACTGACGTGCAACCATGTTCTCAAAAATAAAGGAATAATCCGTGGCAAGAGTTTTTAAGCTATTGAGATCTGTGAGCATAGGCAGTTTTTGCGCAGTATTCGAGTAATGTTCAATATCCTTGTTCTCGTATCTGAGGAAACCATGAAGCTTGAGATGCTCGAGGGATGCCCTGCCGTTTTCAATTATAATTCTAAGCAGATCGATACTATCTTGGTATTCAAAGGGGCATATAGCAAACTCCACACTTTTGAAATGATGCTGTGATGCCAGAAAATTTGCAATCGCTCTACATATGTAGTTGTAGGTTGGAGTGTTTATGTGCCTGAAGCAATATGAAAAATCTCGGAACTGAACGGCGATAAGTTGCGTGTTTTTTGTCAAAATCTGTAAGAATTCTGTGACATATCTGCAGAAATTTTTCATCAAACCGTTGTTCCGAGTTTGACATCCCTTGATTTCGACGTGTCTGAACATGTTGCTGTATTTTTTCACAACCTCTATCTCCGGGCAGGAGTCCATCGATAACTGCGACTCGGTCAAATCGAATCTGAAGGTTTTCCACACAGATGGTAAACCGTATCCTTCAGACCAACTGTGACACACCAGTGACATATTAACTTGATCCTCACGTCTT
The DNA here is from genome assembly GCA_013235015.1 of Araneus ventricosus. Taxonomy (NCBI): domain Eukaryota; kingdom Metazoa; phylum Arthropoda; class Arachnida; order Araneae; family Araneidae; genus Araneus; species Araneus ventricosus. Next base: position 38,394 of record BGPR01005891.1, on the reverse strand, counting down.
AGGAAGGAATAAATCGTTTCTAACGGAATGGAAGGTAACTCGGACCACTTTCCTTGTTTCTCGCATTCTTCTTTTTCGTTTGATGCTATCGAGTGAGCAGTTTCGCTGTCCCGTTTTTCTTCCGTGTATTGCACTCCTGTGGGGTCAATTGCATTGGCATCGGAAACTATTTCAGACGTGAAGACTGCACCCATGTTAACATCTGCTGAAAGGAAAGAAACTTTGAAACAAAAGCCCCATTTTTTTAATGAAAATATCACGGCAGAAATTTGAAAACAAAATACTTGATATTATGCCACTCAAAATTTAACTCTAAGATTCATTCTCGTGCTGTAACTCAAAATGGCTATCAATCTCATGCTATTGATATTTTATCACGGATCTTAAATCTCGTATTTGTATGTATGTTAATAAACTTTGTCGAATCACTCTGTAGTTTAAGACAAGTTATTATGACATCACGTTGGACTGAATTATGATGTTTGAAATGTTTATAAAAGGATTTTTAGAAACAGAGGCCGTTATCCCCTAAATCCAAAAAAATGGCCCTCAGTATATACTAATAAACTTCAAAGACTACAAAAGAATCGTAAGTTGCAACTTATTAGAAAGAGATTTTTGAATAAAAGTTTTGAATGAAGAAAGCAATGGGTATCCAAATTTAGTTTTTTCCCGATGGTTTGATCTATGATTTGAATATTTGGGACAATACAAGATAATATGTTCAATATTATATTTTGCATTGCATATTTCACATAGCGGGAGCAAAAGTGCAAAGCTAACTGCATTTAATAAATATGTTGCATCTTACAAATCTGGCATTTTTTTTTCTATTTGTAATATCGAATCAGCGCGATGTAAAATGATACGTGAAAACGATATACGAAATTATATTTTTGATACTGTATTTTGATATAGCTTCGACTCGTAGTCAGTATATCATTGTATGTACTTCTTGTCGCATACTTATGATTATAGATATGTTCTAATGGTGTGTCGGGGAAGGAAAATTATAACACTTTTCGTGGTGTTTTAAACGCTAATAACGCCTCAACCAAATGACATAGATAGTTGGTTTTAGATTCAGTTAATAGACAATGGTTGTCAATGAAGATTGCAAAAATAATTTTAAAAATTGCAGTTATGATTCAAATCAGGAATATCCTGTCCTCCAGTTTCTTATATAGTAACACAGTATACAGAGTTTTGCGTTGAGTTTCGTATTATAGGGAAGAAATTCGATGATATTTTACGGAAGTACATTTTGTTCCTCCTTTCTGGGATCGGCTGCGTACATAATTAGAAACATATACACAATTAGGGTGACAAGAAAACATACCGAATTTCATTTATATAACTATGGCATTCAAATGCACGTGAATATTGACCGATAATCTGACACAGCTTTCTCGAATTTGTTCGAAAATGTGATGCAATCCTACAAGTTTAGTTTAAAAAGAACCGAATACAAACTTTTATCTATCTAGCTCGTAGTACTTTCTGTCTTGGCTCGTAGCACTTTCTGTCTTGGCTCGTAGCACTTTCTGTCTTGGCTCGTAGCACTTTCTGTCTTGGCTCGTAGTACTTTCTGCCTTGGCTCGTAGCACTTTTTGAGTTAACTCGTAGCACTTTATGTCTTGGCTCATAGAGCTCTTTGTCCTAGCTCCTTTACTTTATCTTATCACCACAAGGAACCAAGCCCACAATTCATAGTCCATTGGTGGAAGAGCGCCCTATCCAGAAAACTCTCAAGACGAAATATAGATAATTTAATCACATTCCTGGCGACTAACGAAGACCTAATTAAAAGTCAAAATACAATACCGTCACATACTCCTGCCTAGAAATAGATACTTCCAAAGATTCACCTCCTAGAACCAGAAGTCCGAAGAATTCCCAGTTGAGCAGCAGAGCCCACTAGCTTAAAAACAGCATCCAGCCACCACCAATTCTTCCGTAATTCATTCGAAAAATTCACCCTTCACATCACTGCCAACCCTTGAGTAACAATTCCAGCGACCCCTCAGTATAAATAACAAGACAGAACGAGAAAACAGTCCCACGATTTTTAGGATGGTTGCGACTTTTTTCATTAATGTTTACCGGTGTAATACGTTTTTCAATTCTTCTTTTTCGTCGCATCGAACACCACTATCAGCCCCGAATCATGGAGCTGCAACTGCATGAAAAAATGTAACTAAATGAAACATTCAACCCTTTCACTGCACTCAAATTTGATAACTCCCCTTGTAAATTTCTATTATAATACTCGGATTGTAATCCTCAATGTGTTTTTTATTCTTCTTTGTTCATGTATAATTATGTTCCCTTTCAAGTGTATTTATATCCTAATGTTGTAATTTTTTTTGCTTTTGCTTTTCAATAAAGTTTCATACATACTCATCCAACCAACAGGGTGCCATTTAGGCGCCGAGTTCTGGGGTATGCTGTGGTGTTATGTCTTGGCTCGTAGCACTTTCTGTCTTGGCTCGTAGCACTTTCTGTCTTGGCTGGTAGCACTTTCTTTCTTGGCTCTTAGTACTTTCTGCCTTGGCTCGTAGCACTTTCTGTCTTATCGTGTTCACATCTGCAGAAACAGACAAACATATTTCATTTGACAGATTTCGACCAACGTTTGATAGAAATCAACAATTTTTGTATTAAATGCAGGATTTCATCCATCTCCTCCGTGGTCAAAAATGTAATTATAAAACGCGAAGATTCCTCAGAAATTCGAAGACAAATATCTTGACAAGAAAATGCTTTCATTTTGCATACTGTTACAAAAATTGTACTGTTTGTGTACGGTGAAAGCTGTTCAATTTGCAAGATAATGGAGAATGACGCTTTGTTCCCGAATTGTCCAGAAAATACGAAGTGCAGGAAACAAGAGAAACAGCACTTACACAAATTAGCGACACAAGCAGACAGCAAATAATTAATAACATTAATATCCCGAACAATAGCACTGAGCGTCGAACAGCTGACCAAGCCGCAATGCGAACAAGACTCCAAAAAGATTCTTTTCGTTCAGAAATGATTGTCTCTTGTTCAGCACCTCCAGGTTTTTATAACTTTTCTGACAGGATGTGACATCACATAGAATTTTTTAGTACATTCCATATATCTCCGCTCATAATAGAGATACCAAGAAAATCCTAGTATTTCTGACAACCATAATTTTGTTGCAAAAGTCGCCAAATTTGTCGCCAAGGTCGGGTGTGATTGGCCTCCATTCCCCTATAGGTAGTAAGAACCTCTGTCAGTGTCTCTTTTCAACCATAAAACAAGCATTATGCGAAAGCGAAATTTCATGTTCTTAACAATACTTCGTATAAGGGAATAATAGTTACAATTCATAAAATTTAGAAAAATTAATTAATTAAATTTAAATAAATTAAAATAAATAAAAACATATTTTGCATTAAATAGAAGCATATGCAGCTGAATCTAATAAAATACAAAGATCAATAGAAATTTAAATTAAAAGGAAAATAAATTAAAAGAAACAAAAGTAAATAATAATAATGAAAACAATAAACGTTTTGAGTAAACAGCAGAAAAAAGTAATTGTCTTCAAAGAAATGTATTTTAGATAATTACAACAAAAAACTATAGAATAAAAAACCAAGATTAATATTTAGAACACTTTAATTAGAAATTATTCGAATGGAAAGGAATCAAAATGGCGCACTCCATCAGAAACCACACGCCATTTTTAGTTAAAAAAAACAAAATTTCTGTGGAGGATGACAGAAAGTCAAAATTCCTCTTTCTGTGGTCAAATTTTGTCCCACCAAATAAAGAACATAAATCAAAAATTACTAAATCCATAATTCAAGAAAGAGATAAAAAATTCACCTTCTTTCAAAAGCAAGCAAGCAGGAAAAGAACGCATAGATAAAAAAAAAATCGACGATCTTGAAGAAATAGTAACTAAGAAGAAAAAAACTCCATCTATTCTGTATAAGGAAAGTATAAACTGCAAGATTTCAACAATCTAAGCTATTATTATTTTAAAAATCTGTCGAGTTAGAGCTAAGAAGAAAGGGCTCAAATTTTGTAACTTATCTCAAGATTTGTCTGAATGAAAAAAAGAAAATCTATCTTTTCTCCAAAATTATTAAACTACTTAATTATTGTCTCATCAGAATAATGCGATTTAATCAATACCATTCCGTTGTCCAACAAGATTAAGAAATTTAAACTTTAAAACCAGCTATAACAGCGTGTCAATCCTCAAATTCTTCTCTCTGCTGTCCAAGAAAAGAAAGCTTGAAAAATTCTCGAGTATGACATTTACAGCTTTGAAATTTAAATAATGCTTCTACCCTTTACCATGCAGGTCGTTCTTTTTCGCAGGAAAACCTTCTCAATTTTCTAGAAATGATGGAGTACAATCTGATAGTTTAATGGATAATGAAAATCTATCGCGTTCATGTGAGAAATCGTAAAATTTTACGAGAACGGCACACGCGTAATCTGATTTCGAATAATCTTGACAAAACAGGGGAAACCCTTTCGAATAGTCGCCGAACTTTTCTTTTAGGTTGTCTGGTAGTCAATTTAAGCACCTTGTAAATTCTCTGACGTTGGCACCAATTATTGCATATTAGATTTTATTGTGAGCACTCACATACAGATGAAAAGGATTGAACAATGGGGATTTTTTCTTTATCCTCTCACGTTTTATTCTTTCTAAATTTACTTATTTCTTTAATCCCCTGTTTTCTGGAGTTGACTGATGGCCAACGCAAGTGAAGATTCAGATATGTATTGCGCCATTAAGGAAGTCATTGTTTAATACCGTAAATAAAATTTTTATTCTTTCTAAATTTATTTATTTTTTAATCCCCTGCTTTCTGGAGTTGACTGATGGCCAACGCAAGTGAAGATTCATATATTTATTGCGCCATTAAGGAAGACATTGTTTAATACCGGAAATAAAATTTTTGTTCTTTCTGAATTTACTTATTTCTTTAATCCCCAGTTTTCTGGAATTCACTGATGGCCAACGCAAGTGAAGATTCAGATATATATTGCGCCATTAATGAAGTCATTGTTTAATACCGTAAATTTAATTTTACTAGGAAGGATTATGCGATAATCTAATTTTAGAAAGCTATTTGCATTTACCCTGCATGATCAAACGAAAAGGCGCTTAGCCTAATTCCATCAATAAAAGTTATCAATTCCCGTATCAATAGTAAACCGATTTCTACCTAAATTAAATGGTAAAAAAATCCTTTTGTTATTTTAAACTAGGTACGTGACCTTGGTACTGTACTCACAGAATAAACTAGAGGAATTACTGTTCCTTCGAGTTTCTTATTTAATAAAACATTATGGGGAGTTTTGTGTTAAGCTTTATTATAGTGAAAAAATTTGGTATTTGGCCTTAAAGAACAATTTTGTACCTCTTCTCATTGTCCGCATTGGCGGCTCGTCAGTTGAGAAACAAGCAGTGCTGCAAAAGTTGTATAGACTTAAGTTGCAGGAAATTTTGTGTTGATTAATTTGGTATGTAATGATGATTACTAAAAAGTGATAGTTTTTGAGTTGTAAGCAAAAAACTGGGGAAATTTTTTTTCAAGTTTTTTGGCTAAAACTAAAATTCTAACAAATAATTATTGGTGGCAAACCTCAGATTCGTGATCAGCACCCGAAAAAACGTAAAGAAACAAAAAATTACAACTCCTCCAGAATTTTATTTAAAAAGCCATTTAACGACTGAACTACTGAGAAAAAGCGAAAAACAGCCAAATGAGGAAGTCGCGCCAATCGTGAGCTGCTGCGGAAAGCAGCTCAAATGAATGCATTTTCAAGCGGAGAAAGGGTTGCTTTTATACCGCTTCGCGTTGCTCATTGCGTTAATTTCATACCTTAAGGTGAAGTAAAATTTTCTGCAGCTCTGGTCTGTCTCTCTCTTAATTCTTGATTGATTTTTCGTCTTCTTTTTACATTTTTAATTACTTTCTACCACTTTCGTTGATTACTGAATTCTCAAAGTGGAGAAGTAAGCCAATCGGAATAAAAAGGAAAATGCAATCTTTTAAAATAATTTCGGGGGACTGCAGCCCTGCAGCTTTTATAGACGGGCCTCCAGTGATTCTTCGACAACATGCTCTATCTAATACATATCTAAACTTTTGGTATCAAATACACGTTCCTAATTTTTAAGCTGCTCCTTATGTTTCTGAATGAGTTATCTCTTTCTTAAATACATAGATGTAGATTGGCAAAAAACAACATTTTGGCGAATTTGGTCCGAAAATTGATACGGATTATAAGTTTAGTTATGAAACCATATGCCAAATTTCATCCGTCCAGCTCATGGCGTTTCTGTCATATCGTGTTCATGTGTGCACCGTCAGTAAGAATGACTTCCTTTGACAAAATTCGATCGAACTCTACAATTTTGCTGTTAACCACATAACAGATTCCATCCATCTTCTTTGTACCGATTTCGAAATAACGTGTACACAGATATAGAGACAACATGCTGAAAATGTATGTCTAAAATGTAAAGATTCATAAAAAATTTGACTTTTATTGGTGATTACAATTTGATATTTACATTAGAATTTAAAGGCAGTCAGTACCCTATATAATTTCAAAAATTCACTTTTTTTATTTCGATATATTTCAAATCTCCATTTGAAGACCTTTCTAATGTTATAAATCTTTCCCTCGTGTTCATACTATAAGGAAGTTAAAATAAACTTTTAAACCAGCGGGAGTGACCTCCCCGAAACTTTCTCGCATACGACTAGTAATGTGGGGTGGGTAAACATACAGTAGGTAAATATTCTTGGGATATTTACCCAAGGCCTAGTTATTTTGTGAAAAAAATTATGAATGGTGATTTACAATGAAACATATCAAATTCATGAATTCCTGGAACTTAATATTTTGAGAAAAGAATTGCGTATCTTCTCAATTTTTACTCGCGCTGAGGTACCATAGCTTAATTTAACGTTTTTGTGTAAGAAATCTTATTACAGATATCACGCAAGATTTCACCATACCTTCCATTTGGTTGGTTGGTTGTTTGGTTTGGGATTTATTGGCGCAAGAGCCAAATTTGGCCATGATGCGCCAAACGTACGGTGAAAACCTTCCATCTGGAGAATGTGAGAACGAAGTTTTGATTTGGGTTGCCATAATGTCCGAAGCCCGTGTTTGCGGCTCGCTACAATTTCCTTCGTGGACCGCCAAGGTCAAACGCTAACCATACTAACTTGAGTAAAACAAGTATGCGAATATATAGACCTACAGACAGTCAACCCTTTGTCGGATTTGGCCCAACATTTTATACGGACCTACATTCATGATGACAAAGCTGTGTATCAAATTTTATCCATCTAGCTATTCAAGCTTTTGAGTTATTGTGTTCGCATGACCGCGGACAGACAGACAGGCAGACTTCCCGTAGACGGAGTTTGTCCAAAATTTGATAGAAACTTTCAAATTATGTGTAAAGATCACATACCAAATGTCATCCCCGTAGCTCTAATAGTTTTCGAGTCATCGCGTTCACAGACAGACACACAGACATAATTCTAAAATTGTGTTTTTCAGATTCAGGGAGGTCTAAAACGTGGAGATTCGTCAAAATTCAAAATATCGAGTTCGAATTTTTTGACGATTACAATACTTTCTCTTTGTATACTTCGTATACGAGAAAGTAAAAATGTAAACAGATTAATGCAACACAAGATTTATATCTTAAGCTTGAATTATCTCCAAATGGTATTTTTGTAACTGCGCTTATATTTTCTCAAAATCTACTTTATATATGCTTTTGAAATATTTACCACCTATTCTATACATATAATGTGTATACTGACTTGAAATGTTTTCCTTATATTACCAAAATATTTCTTAATAGTGCTGATGTCGTGTTAGAAACCGGCATTTTTTGAAAAAATCATAGTGACATTCATTTAATTTATTAAAACCCAAGCTTTATTTATGTAAGTGTTTCACTTCAGTATAGAGATAACTATGTATTTAAACTGTATAAAAACTTTCAAACATGTATCTATAATAGATTATGAGAAAAGGCACATAGAAAATGGTCAATTTAACATTGGCGATATAGGGGTACTGACTGCCCTTAAGTAAAGCTTTTATCATTGACCTCTGTTTGGCACAGCATAAACTTTCTACCTCTGGAGTTATTCTTGCCACGCCGAGGGACGCTTAATTTGATACATTCTCCGTGGATAATAAAATTTATGAATCTTCCCCGACCAGAGCTGCACCCTATCTCAACAATCGTAAATTTTACGAGAAAAAGCGTAATCTGATTTCGAGTAATCTGGTCGAAAAAGAGGAATCCCCTTCGAACGTTGTCAAACCTTCCTTTTAGGTAGAATTTAAGTATCTCGTAAATTCCCTGATGTTCGCACCAATGATGATGAATTAGATTTTAGGGAGAGCACTTGCAAGTAGACGAAGAAAGATTGAACAATTCTTTATCCTCTCAGTTTTTCTCTCTTCTAAATTTACTTATTTCCTTAA
>BGPR01005891.1:4761-29858 GCA_013235015.1 Araneus ventricosus | reverse complement strand
TAAGCACCTCCTAAACTCTCTGATGTTCGCACCAATGATTTCGAATTAGATTTTATGGTGAGCACTTGCACAAATAGACGAAGAAAAATTGAACAATTCTTTATCCTCTCAGTTTTTCTCTCTTCTAAATTTACTTATTTCCTTAAACCTATGTTTCCTGCAGTTGACTGATGGCTGTTCTGAGTGAGGCGAGTAATATAGACGAAAAGCGGGAATCCCTTTCGAACTTCGTCAAACCTTTCTTTTAGGTATTTTAGGTTGAATTTCCGCACCTCGTAAACTCTCTGATGTTCGCACCAATGATTTCGAATTAGATTGTATGGTGAGCACTTGCAAATACGTGAAGAAAAGTTGAACAATTCATTATCCTCTCAGTTTTTCTCCCTTCTAAATTTACTTATTCTTTAATCCTATGTTCCCTGGAGTTGACTGATGGCTATTCTAGTTAAGATTCGGATAATTGTTGAGCCATTAAGGAAGTTATCGTTTGAATTATAGTTTTACTGCAAAAGAGTATGAACTTATCTCATTCTGAGTATGAAGTAGTCACTTACTTTGCAATGTTCATGCAAAAAAATTAAAATTTATAATAAAAAGTCAGAAAGTTTTGTTATATTTTTTATACTCTTTGAACCTTAATGAAAACTTAACTAATCGTTATTGGAAATTTGTAGTAATTTTAAGATTTAAATTTACAGTTTTAGGGAATAAAAGTATCCATTACATACTTTGGGGACTTTCCATTAGTCGATTGGTTTGAATTTTGTTCAGATCTACAGTTTTGCTGCCAAGACTACTTATCAACTTCCATTTGCCTTGCTTGTTGTTTTTTTGTGTTACCCTGTTCTCATACACTCGAATAGACAAACGTATTTGATGAACATCAAAACCAAAATTTGATGAACATGAAAACCAAAATTAGATGAGCATCAAAACAAAAATTTGATGAGCATCAAAACCAAAATTTGAAGAACATCAAAACCAAAATGTGATGAACATCAAAACCAAAATTTGATGAGCATCAAAGCCAAAATTTGATGAACATCAAAACCAAAATTCGATGAACATCAAAACCAAAATTGGATGAACATCAAAGCCAAAAATTCGATGAACATCAAAACCAAAAATTTGATGAATATTAAAACCAAATTTTGATGAACATCAGAACCAAAATTTGATGAACAATAAAACACTCTTAAAAATAAGAAAGTATATATTTTATTTTGTCCAGAGACGGCGGGATCCCGCTGACCCTGGGGACTTAGCCGTTCCTAACCCCTTTCTCGACGGGCTGTGTTATGAACCACATCTATATATTCCAAATACTAGGCAGCGTAGGCTGGATACATCAGAGATAGATCTGACTCAGCACCAAATGCGTGTAATGGACCAGTAGCGCAGTAACAACCCATCTTCAAATGCCATTTGCAGAGAGGATCCTATTACAGAAGCCGTGTGGTACATTTCCAACTAACTGCCTTTGACAGACTTGTCGGTCGTATTAGGCTTAAATGATGCTGATACAAAGGGTGTATTACCTTGTTTAGCTACACAGAATTGTGTAATGTATTATGATGAATTCTTTTCTATAATTATTCTTAATAGTATGTTATCTACTCGATGTGAAAATAGTGGGAAAGTTATTGAGATTTTAATATCTTTCTATTTTTAAATAACAAAATATTGTTATTTCAAAACATATATAACACTACTTATTACTTTCTCGTATACTAATTATACAAAGAGAAAGTATTGTAATCGTCAAGAAATTCGAACTCGAGATTTTGACGAATCTCCACGTTTTAGACCTCCCTGAGTCCGAAAAGCACAATTTTGGAATTATGTCTGTCTGTCTGAGAACACGATAACTCGAACACTATTAGAGCTACGGAGATGAAATTTGGTATGTGGTCTTTAAACATAATTTGTAGGTTTCTATCAAATCTCGGACAAAATCCGTCAACTGGAAGTCTGTCTGTCTGTATGTTCGAGGTCATGCGAACGCTATAACTCAAAAGCTTGAAAAGCCAGATGGATAAAATTTTATACACAGTTTTATTGTCATGAATGTAGGTCCGTATAAAATTTTGGGTCAAATCCGTCAAAGGGTTGACTGTCTGTCGGTCCGTATAATTTACTTTTGAAGAGAATCCGTTATCTCCACGCGCATGCGTACTGGAAGAACGAAGAGGAATTTCATTATGAGTAGCGAATTACGTCAGTTTGTCCTTGAGCCGGTAAGAGAGAAAAATCGTTACCCATCTCTTTGAATTTGATTCTTTGTCTAAATATTTTTCAATCACTATAATGAAAAAGCTTCTGATACTCATTGGACTCTGGGTAACAATAGGTTCGAATTTTTTTTAGCCACGCGGGGGAAGGGGAAACGGCACCTTTTTTGGGGAAGTATACGAGAAAGTTTAGGGGAGAACACTCCCGCTGGTTTGTTTCTTTTTACACGAAGTATACGCGTATAAAATATTGTATCCGTGAAGAAAGAAATAAGATTGCATAACTTAGTGTTTCCCCACTTTTTAGACTTCCCTAAGATCTAAAAAGGCCGTTGATACAGTCTTATAACATTTGATTTGTTTCATGTTTATATAAGCGGAATTTTTTAACCTGTTGTTCGCTAAACGAAAAATATATTTTAGAAATGAATTATACCAAGTGCAGTTATCATTATTAGTACGAATACGAGTTCACCACACATTCAGCTGCTTCACACACCGGATAGCAGGGCAGGCAGAACGAAGCAAGCGGGAGAGGTCTCCCCTAAACTTTCTCGTATACTTTCCCAAAAAGGTGCTGTTTCCCCTCTTTCCGCGTGGATAAAAAAAATTCGAACCTACTGTGACACAGAATCCAATGACTATCAGAAGGTTTTTCATTGTGGATTATAGTGTTTGTAAATTATTTAGGTGAGGAATTAAATTCAAAGAGATGCGTACCTATTAAAAGCCATCTATCACATACCGCTAAGTTCCGCTCTTGCCGGCTCAAGGACAAAGTGACATAATCCTTCGGCGTGCACAGAGATTGCTACTTGTACGCATGCGTATGGAGAATCGCATCAGAAAAATTAATTACGCAATTTGAACACCTTTTTTTAACCGATTGAAACGAAATTCGGGCACAGATCTATAATTAATGTTAGCAACCGTCTTACCAATTTTTATTTATCTGAGCGAAAGGGTTTAGGAGATATAATTTTTACAAGTATGCAATTATACAGTCCGACAGGCCATAAACCCTTTGACGGATTAGGTCCAAATTTTGTTGCGGACCTATATTCACGATTATAAAACTGTGAACCAAATTTTATCCACCTAGCCATTCAGGTTTTTGAGTTATACTTATCATATGAACGCGGACAGACTTCCCGTAGACGGAGTTTGTCCAAAATTTGACATAAACCTACAAATGATGTGTAACGATCACATGCCAAATTTCATCCCCGTAGCTCTAATAGTTTTTGAGTTATAGTATTCACAGACAGACATAATTCCAAAATTGTGTTTTTTGGACTCAGGGAGGTCTAAAACGTGGAGATGCGTCAAAATCTCGAGTTCGGATTTTTTGACGATTACAATACTTTCCCTTTGCACACTTCTTATATGAGAAAGTAAAAAGTAAACTGATAAAATTATATTTTTTACTGATCGAAGCGATAGAATGAGCCCTGTTATTTAGAGAAGAATCAAGCTTCTAGTTAATTTTCCTAGCAAAGTGATTACATTATATTATTAAGAAATTCAAGGAAAAGAGAAAAAAATTCTAATGACAGTCTTATTTAACAGTTGTTAGATTGCAAAGATTGCATCGACATCATTTTTCGGTTTTGTCAGTATTTTTAATTAATTTATTTCTTCGCCACCAAAGTTTATTTCATCTCTTGTGGCAACTTTGACAATTTTTGAAATTCAAACGATAATTTTTAGCCGTTTCTTTAAATATCTAAATTTTTCTTAATTATTTACTTTGTATTCGATTTAAATAGTATTTGTCTTTTGTTGTTGTTTCCATTAAGGTTTCAACTTTATTAATTTTTAAATCAAAATTTTTCAACTGGATTATTTCCTCGCCATCTTGTTTTCGCGCAAGAATTTGGCGTAATCAGGTTTTGGCGTCTGTCACTGGAATCGTTTTCCGTTATGATTTGAATTTCCTTTGTGATGGTCTGAAGTTGTGGTTGGAGTTGTTGCAGCTGCGGGCCCCAGGGCCGGTAGGGCTTCTGGGGGGCTTTGGGCCTTCAGGAAGCTTGTCATTTTTATATTTTTCTCTTTTCCGTTGGAATTAAAATGAAAGAGTTCGATTCTCCAACAAGTCTTTTTGGTGAGGTGATGTGATGTCTGATTCTGCGAATTTGAAATCTTCAAGATGTGAATGGTGTTATCCAAAATTTTCATCTTTATTCATGTATGAAATGGAGGCAATTGTGACAGCTTTCGGTGCTAAAATTTGCGCTATACAAATCAGCAGTTAGAGTGAACTGAATACTCAACCACAAGCCTTGCACTAGAAATTTTCAGGTTACAATTTGAACAGCCTGCCCTGAAAAAATTTTTTCACGTTAACAGTGTTTAAGATGGAATTGTGCAAGGAAGCGTGTAGTGCACCAATAATGCGTATAAATCACCGAGTTGTGTATACATAATTTTGTGAAATTACCAATTTCATCGAATTTTTTCATACATCGTGTGTTGTAATAAGCTTTTCACAAGCAAACATAGACTGCAATGTGCTTTGTCAACGTAACACAATTGCTTTTCTGCAGAATCAAAAAAGTATTCCTTGAATTTGTTGTTTTTACCTAGTATCCTCATTACTATATTTTTTTTCTAAGCCTGCAGCGCTTTGTAATATGTGTAGCTACATATTTTTTATTTTGTTTATTGCATTTTCTAAACATGTGCATCATCTTGTATATGTATAACTTGTGGCAGTGATCAAAGTGATTTAATTTAAACTATTCTATAATAAAAAGATTTAAATTTAAATATTTTGATTATGTTTTAATATCTCTAATTTGATTCCACAAATTGCAATGCACTACCACTGTATGCAAAATGGTTTAATTTAGTAGCTAGGTTTTTCAGGTCTGCAAAGGTAGGTGATTTATATGAGTATAGCTTGAATTGCTTATCATTGTATTATGTATTTCGGTACCAGAATTGATTCAATAATTGATATATATCTAAATTTATTTAAATTTTATCATTGGGCACCTACCTTGCTTTAACATTTTATTATAATCCTAGATACCCCATCCAATAACAGTATTAATAATTCATACATAATTATCAAATAAACAAACTAATAAATAGATTATTAAAAATTATAATAAATATTTTTCGTTCCTTTAAAAGAAATCAGTAAATAAGTAATTTAAGTAAAGAAATAGGATATAGTAATTTGAAAACAACAATTGCGCAATAGAACTTCAAAATATATAGCACAACTGACATCTAACGTGTATCAAGCTTTTTAAAAAAGTGATATTTTTTTATTCAGATTGAATGCATTGTATAAGCCCTCAAGCAAATTACAGACAATCATTGAAGCCACATGGTACTGACATATTTAATTAAAGAAAAAATTCAAAGATGCAACTTTTTGCAATTTTTAAAGCTTTGAATTGCAAACGGTTTTTTAATGAGAATAATTTTATTAAAATATTGAATTATCGACAAATTTAAATTAAAAACTTTCGACTAAATCTAGTTTGACGGTGTTTTCGAATGTCTTGTTTTGATTAAGCTTTCAAATTAGTTAAGATATTTCTTTCAGCTTAGCAAACGGCTATGCTGAAAATTATAGAAAATTGTCGAGTAGTTGTGCAATCATTCAATAAGTTTTTCGCTTCAGTTTCTTTCAAAATTCCCACAAACTATCTGTACGTGTGAGATTCTATGTCTCGATCCCTTTCAAATTAGGCTAAGCTATTTCTTTCAGCTTAGCAAATGACTAAACTGAAAATTACTGAAAATTGTCGGATAGTTGTGCAATCATTCAATAAATTTTTCGTTTCAGTTTCTTTCAAAATTCCCATAAACCATTGACACGAGCGAGATTCTATGTCTCGATCACAAGTGTCGAGAAGTCGACGTATCGTACGTGTCACAAGTGTTAGCAATACGCTGTTCTCCATACTAATAAAATGATTACTGCACATTACTGTGCCACGTGTGGCACAGAAACTGCGCTGCTTTCTCTGTGTGGCAATTTGCGATATCTACGGTCATTAGTAAGGAAAACGATGGGAAAATCTTAAGTTACGGATACTGCTCAGCGTTCAATACGCCGCTCACGTTGAATGCACGATTAGCCTTATTTATGATCAGAGGACGTTTCATAAATGTTTTTAGAAGATGACTAAAAATACCAGAACAAATAACGAAAACAAATTCTTGGATATTCATTCAGAATACGGTATATTTTCAAAATACATTGGCACTAGTATTTGCTATATAGAATATCAAATGAAAGAAAAAAGAAGAAAAAATAAGCTATCTATAAAAAAAAACCGTTCACACTATTATTAGAAAACGTAACTAAGTATATACCAATCTAATAAGAACAATGGAATATCTAGAAAATGCTGTTCAGATTTTTATATAAAATTATGGCAAAAAATATATATTTTAAAATATTTGAAATTACAATATTTTCTCTATTACAATACATTCTAAAAATTTCCATTCTCGCATTTATTTGCCCGACATGAAAATAAGACAAACTTTCGAAACCCCAATTTTGCGAAATGAGGTTGAAATCGCCGAGCTTGATAAGTTCTAAAAAAACCATTTTAAATTGAAAAGATGAATTGTGAAAAGTACTTATTTGGAATGATTCCAATCTAATAAGAACAATGGAATTTCTAGAAAATGCCGTTCAGATTTTTATATAAAATTATGACAAAAAATATACATTTTAAAAAACTTGAAATTACAATATTTTCTCTAGGATATACATTCTAAAGATTTACATCTCTTATTTGCCGACATGAAACAAGACAAAACTTTCGAAACCCCAATTTTGCGAGAATGAGGTTGAAATCTTCCGATATGATAAGTTCAAAAGAATACATTTTAAACTGAAAAGATGAATTATGATACTTATTTGGAATTGATTCAAATCTAATAAGAACAATGGAATTTCTAGAAAATGCCGTTCAGATTTTATATAAAATTATGACAAAATATACATTTTAAAACAGAGGTACAATATTTTCTCTAGGATAGCACATTCTAAAATTTCCATTCTCGCCTTTATTTGCCCAAAACATGAAAATACAAAACTTTCGAAACCCCAATTTTGCGAAATGGGGTTGAAATCATACAGGCTTGATAAGTTCCTAAAAAAACCATTTTTAAGTGAAAAGATGAATTGTGAAAGTACTTATCTGGAATGATTCAACCCTAATGAGAAAAATGGAATTTCTAGAAAATGCCGTTTAGATTTTTTATATAAAATTATGACAGCAAAAAAACTATACATTTTCAAAATTTAGAGTACAATATTTTCTCTAGGATATACAATCTAAAATTTCCATTCTCGCCTTTATTTGCAGGAACAGCAGAAAATAAGACAAACTTTTCGAAACCCAATTTTGCGAAATGAGGGGTTGAGAATCGCCAGCTTGATAAGTTCTAAAAAAACCATTTTAAATTGAAAAAAGATGGTGTGAAAAGTACTTGTATCTGGAATGAGTTCAACCTAATAAGAACAATGGAATTTCTAGAAAATGCCGTTTAGATTTTTTATATAAAATTATGACAAAAAAAATACATTTTTCAAAATTTGAAGTACAATATTTTCTCTGGATATACAATCTAAAATTTCCATTCTCGCCTTTATTTGCCCGACATGAAAAGTCAGACAAACTTTCAAGGCAATTTTGTGAAGTAGGGGTTAAAATCGCCGAGCTTGATAAGTTCTAAAAAACCATTTTAAATTGAAAGATGGATTATGAAAATGCTTATCTGGAATGATTCAACCCTAATAAGAACTGTCGGAATTTCAAATACCGTTTTAGATTTTTTATATAAAATTATGACAAAAAAAAAATATACATTTTAAAAAATTTGAAATTACAATATTTTCTCTAGGATATACATTCTAAAATTTCCATTCTCCTTATTTGTTGCCATTATGAAAATAAGACAAACTTTCGAAACCCCCCAGTTTTTTTTGCGAAATGAGGGTTAGGAAATCGCCGAGCTTGATAAGTTCTAAAACCATTTTAAATTGAAAAGATGAATTGTGAAAGTACTTATCTGGAACAGTTCAACTAAAAGAACAATGGAATTTCTAGAAAATGCCGTTAGATTTTTTATATAAAATTATGACAAAAATATACATTTTAAAAAAGGCTTTTGAAATTACAATATTTTCTCTAGGATATACATTCTAAAAATTTACATCCTCGCCTTTATTTGCCCCGACATGTAGAAAACAAATGAAACTTTCGAAACCCCAATTTTGCGAAATGAGGTTGAAATCGCCGAGCTTGATAAGTTCTAAAAAAGGAAATATTTTAAACTGAAAGATGAATTGTGAAAGAAGTACTTATTTGGAATGATTCAATCTAATAAGAACAATGGAATTTCTAGAAAATGCCGTTCAGATTTTTTTATATAAAATTATGACAAAAAATATACATTTTAAAAAACTTGAAATTACAATATTTTCTCTAGGATATACATTCTAAAAATTTCCATTCTCGCCTTTATTTGCCCGACATGAAAATAAGACAAACTTTCAAGAGGCAATTTTTGCGAAATGAGGGTAGAAATCATGAGCTGATAAGTTCTAAAAAACTATTTTAAAATTGAAAAAGATGGATTGTGAAAGTACTTATCTGGAATGGTTTTCAACCTAATAAGAACAATGGAATTTCTAGAAAATGCCGTTTAGATTTTTTATATAAAATTATGATAAAAAAGCCGCCATTTTAAAATTTGAAGTACAATATTTTCTCAGGATATACAATCTAAAATTTCATTCTCGCCTTTGTTGCCCCAGTGAAAATAAGACAAACTTTTCGAAACCCCAATTTTGCGAAATGAGGGGTTGAAATCGCCGAGCTTGATAAGTTCTAAAAAACCATTTTAGGTGAAAAGGAGATGAATTGTGAAAGAGTACTTATCTGGAATGATTCCAACCTAATAAGAACAATGGAATTTCTAGAAAATGCCGTTTAGATTTTTATATAAAATTATGACAAAAAATATACATTTTCAAAAATTTGAAATTACAATATTTTCTCTAGGATATACAATCTAAAAATTTCCATTCTCGCCTTTATTTGCCCGACATGAAAATAAGACAAACTTTCGAAACCCCAATTTTGCGAAATGAGGTTGAAATCGCCGAGCTTGATAAGTTCTAAAAAAACCATTTTAAATTGAAAAGATGAATTGTGGAAAGTATTTATCTGGAATGATTCCATTTCTTCCGTGAAAATTCACATCTTATAAATACCACCATGATGGATGAGAGAGAGGGAAAAAGTTTTGAATAAATATGCCGACAAGCAATAAAAGATCTGAAAAATAGCCATGATTGGAGTGAGGAACATTTCTCTTTCTTGACGTTTTTACGTTTTGCTGAGTTATGATGATGATATAACATGTATTTCGATTTATCTGCTAGTAAACTCGTGTAGATTTTTCCATCCCATTTCTGGTTAAGGTGTCGAATCACGTCCTAGAATTCTACAGTCAATCTGAAAAATAGTGTTCCATCGTTTTGAATAAAGCAATTAAACACGAGGCAAACGATTTTGCTTAGAACGAAACAAAAAGAATAAATGTTTAAAATTATCTTTCTTTTATTTCTAGAATAATTAAATCTTTCCTAAATAAAATAAATGATAAATTAAAAATCTGGAGTCACATTCGTAGTGAGAGATTAAATATCGTTTGATTTAAAAATCATTTCATGAAACTATCACCTATCTTTATTAATTGATTTCCGTAACAAAATTGCGTTTTGCATGTTTTAACATTTCATAACTAAATTATTTTATTGAAGATATATTTTCAAATAAAATATTGTTATAAATATCATCTGGATTAGTGTAATCGTAAATATTTGTTAATTCTTGTCTGTTTATCGCAGAAATACAGGCAATCAAAAGAATTTTTTTAAGAATTTAAAACGAACAGGGTTAGGGTTTAAAAATATTTTTTCTCTTAATGTTGATACTTGTAAAATAGTAAAAACAATTAAAAATAACGAAACTACAACAACTTCGAGAAATTACAAAAAGTACAAAAATACATAGAAAGCATCTGGTACCCTAAAGATGCAGCGGCTTCCAAGAAAACTATGATAGTAATTCAATAAATAACTAACAAAATGAAAAAAGCTATAGAAGGATAAAGTCAAAATAAAATAAAAAGATTCCGGCAGTTGGACTTTTTCAAGGATCACTCACCTGCAGGGCTTCTAAAATTTTATTGGGATTTTTTTTCTGTAAAGGTTTCTGACTGTTAATCCATTGTGATCCGAAAAGTCACAGATTGAAAGATAAGAAAAAACTACCATCAAATACTACAATTTGCCTTTAATAGAAAAAAGCAGAAGAAAGAAAAGACAATTAATAAACTATAAATAAAAGACAAAGTAATATAATTTTACTCTCTCTAAAGAAAGAAGACATTGTTAACCCTACACTACACATTCGAAAAATGGCGCCTAAACATAAAAGAACAATAATTTTTGAGGAAGCCAACTAACCTAGCTCCATCTTAACAAATTCTAACTTTTCGTAGATAATAACTTTAATAATTAATTTAAATAAAAGTTACTAAAACTATATCCTTAAATAAAATATTGTTATTTTTAAAAATATCGTCTGAATCATTTTAATCGTAAATGTTTGTTTATTCTGATATGTTTACAGTAAAAATACAGACACTCAAAGGAAGTTCTTTATAAATCAAGACGAACAACAGTAAGGTTTAAAAATATTTTTTTCTTCGAGAATGAATATTTGTTCAGCATTACCATCCGATGCATAGCAAATATGTAAAGCGCCTACCTGCTTGAATTCAAATTTAATTTTGATTATAAAATATTTCATTTCTAATTTTTTTAAAAATATTATTTCAGTAACCGAGACTGAATTTTATTATTTAACTTTTCATTTCTAATAATATTTAATTATATGTTAACCCGTATTTTACCATCGTCCTATATATAGGACAGCTGAGATTTGTCGAATTTTCATAGTCTATATAGCATTTTTAATTTATATTCCGCTTCTAAAGTGTATTTTAAGATTGATAAGTGCTATTTATTATCTTTTTAAATTCAATTTCGATTATTTTTATATTTTTTAAGAATTTTGAATTTGGCTAATTTTTGCTACTTTATTTGACAAGAATTATATTTTTCTTTTAAATAATTATGAGAAAAAAAATACAATTTCTTTTTCAAATTTATTCATGGCATGTCTTATATGTTATTTCTGAGTAAAATTTGCAAACAAAAAGCTATATTCAAACTAGTTTTACAAAGGTTTTAGGTGCCGTCCTATATATAGGACGATAGTAAAATCCCCTACTATGCACACCCATACAAAGGCATTTGAAATTTCGGGGAAAAGGATTAGAATATCTATGTTTTACTTATTGCAAAACTCAATAGCATCTAGTTTGCTTGGAACATGAACATGTAGGTGTGTCTTGAGTAATACATTTGTTCTGCTTCTTTGGTCGAGAGTTTTGGTCACGTGCTGACGCTATCTTTTGTAGGGAAAAGAATACTACTGTTCGAGGTGTGATCTGATTTCACATCCGCTTCTTCCAGAACAGTATTGGAAATGAGTCGGAGATTTTTAACTGAAGAAGCTTTTGAGTATTTAATGCCATTGGCCGATGAATATGATGATAGTGATTTTTAAATTATAATATCACCCTATGTTCCAGAAATTGTCACTGATGATTAAAAAGTTGATGATGCCTGCAGCAGCATTGTACATGATCATGTTGCTTTTGACGAAAAGATTCAAGAAGAAGCAGATGGAACAATTGAAATTCTAAAGGAAAAAAGATACTGCTGGATATGTTTCAACACCTACATGGACTAACCATGCACCAAAATTTTCATCAGCTGCTAATTATTTTACGGATATGATTCAGGAAAATCACCTTGAAACTTCTCGAGATAATGACTGAAAATGTGATTGTCCAGCTATGGTAGAAGGTAACAAGCATGCTTAACATTAAAATATTCACGATTTTTGTCTAAAATTCAATGAACTTTAACAAGTTTTGGGAATTATTTTTTATAGCGGATGTTACATTTTACCCAGAGAAAAAATGTACTGGGGAAATGCTTCTGATACTGGAACAACGCTTGTTAGTCAAACAATGTCATGAAAGCGATACTTAGATATCATGAGTTATTTATACTTCAATGATAATACTGCTATTGATTCAGATCACTATTAGAAAGTACGCGCAAATTAGAAATTGTTGAATAAAGTTTTTTTACAGTTTGGTGTGTTTTCTGAACATTTAAGTAATGATGAAAGAATAGTCCGCTATTTTGGAAGACATGGATACAAACTGAACATGAAAGGAAAACCCGTAAAATTTGGATACATTCTAAGGATACTATCATCTTTCGATGTATATCCCTCTCGTATTATACCATATCAGGCAGTAAAGCAATTATGAAAACAAATGTGGCATGACTATGAAAAGAAATCATTAGCCCAACCAGTCGTTGAAAATTGGCTGTCTTTTGTTGAAACTCTTGCGAACCACAACATTTATAAGGATAACATTTTTACGTCGTGTGATCTTTTTGGTCTCTCAGAAGCAAGCGTTTCTTTGCTACGGGAACAGTTAAGGAAAATACAATGACAAAATGCCCTTTAATAAAATTGCAGCTATTCGATAAATTGACAATAGAGTTGTCTCATTGATCACCAATTTTGAAGACAAATAAAAAGTGGCTTTAAAAAAATAGAAGAATGAAGGGTGGAAAGCAGAAAGTAGACATACCATTGTGTGTTGTTTCGTATAATTTGTACAAAAATGGTGTAGATTTGTTGGACAATCTCATAAAAACATTTTTATCCATGCAAGAAAAAAGTGGTATTGACTATTATTAAAAAATGCATTTGAGACATCACTGGCTGCACTGGTTTAGAAACATTAAAAACGTTTCCACCAGAATAAGTTGTAGAACTCCTCGAATTTCTTCGACATTTTACAATAGCTTACCTGGGATTGAGTGTACCTAGCAATGTTGCAAGAATGAGTTTGGGCATTCGAATAAAAAATCCAGATTAGTTCAAATTCCAAAGTGAACCCTTTATAGTAAATGGAAAACAACGCCAATGACACCTTAAAAACTGTACAAGAAAACCTTTAACTATTTGCCAAAAATGTAATTTAGGACTTTGCTTTGAATGTTTACTACCATTTCATGTAAACCAAGATGCTTGACTGCAAAGCATGTAGTAGTGGATTGTACCATCGTCCTATATATAGGACAGCTTGCAGAAAGACAACCGATAAAGTTTTCTTAAGTTTTTTAACTCTATACTTTTGCTTGATGTCTCATTAGTCTGTGATATAATTTTTTTGGAAAAATATAATTTTTTTCTTAATGTGGTAAAATATGGGTTAATATTTATGCAACAAATCTTGTATTTTTTTCTGAATATCATTTGTTCTTTCTGATAACCATTTATTAATTAATAATTATTGGCTGATAAAACAGAAAACATTTCAGTCGTTATAGTTTTGTAGCATTTTGCTCTGATAGATTTTCTTTAAAATTTGCTCACGCTATTATAAAGCATAAGGAAGCTTTCAGTTAAGGTCATGTGAGAAATTATAAAACAGTTAAATTCTTTATTCATAAAAACGCAGATGTTTGCATTCCAAACAATATATTAGCTAATAATGAAATAAATTAACTTAAGCTTCTCAGACAGATGTTTAAATTAAGAAAAGCTACAGTTCTATGAAAATTATGGCATTAATATAGTTTTTTCTTTTAAAGAAATGATAATAGAATGTATTTATTTATACATTTAAATGAAAATTTGTATGATCATATAAATATGATGTTATTATAAAGATGTTTTCCGTTTTCTATTAGTTTAACATCTTTTTTCATTTTACGGAGTGTAAACTGATTTCAAAATAAATATTTAATCAACATGTTGATAAGTTAAAAAACATAATAAATTTCCGGTCCAAAATGATCTTCAAAATTCTTGATAAAACGTTTTCTAACTTAAGAGATGATTTGGAAAAATAATTCTTCCATAAAAACTCACATCAAATAAATATCACTTTGATAAATGGAAGAACGGAAATAAGTTTTGAATAAATATAAATCTAAATATTAAAATATTGAAAGGGAGAAAAGCCATGATTGGAGAATTTTTATTTCTCTGAGCGGTTGAGCTGAATTTACATTTCGTTGAGTGATGATGTTTCGTGGAAATGCATTTTACCTCAGAAATGCATCATTATGCATTTGCAGTGGATTTTTCTTTTCCGTTTTTTACTTTCTCGTATACGAAGTATAAAAAGAGAAAGTATTGTAATCGTCAAAAAATTCGAACTCGAGATTTTGACGAATCGGTTTAGACCTCCCTGAGTTCGAAAAACAGGATTTTGGAATTATGTCTGTCTGTCTGTGAACACGATTACTCGAAAACTATTAGAGCTTCGGGTATGACATTTTGTGTGCAATCTTGACACATAATTTGTTGGCTTCTATCAAAATTTGGACAGAATCCGTCGAAGGGAAGTCTGTCTTCATGTGAACACTATAACTCAAAAACTCGAATAGCTAGATGTATAATATTTGGTACACAGTTTTATCATCAGGAATGTAGGTCCGTATCAAATTTTGGACTATCTCCGTCAAAGGGTTGACTGTCTGTTGGTCTGTAAAACCGCATACTTCTAAACATTATAACTCGTAAACCCTAAGGCTTTGATAAATAGAAATTGGTATGAGGCCTGCTAACAATAATTATAGATCCGCGCCTAATTTTCGTTTCAATCGGTCGAAAAAAGGTGTTCAAATCGCTTATTTGTCTTTTCTCATGACACAATGACGAGAGGCCGTTATTGCGTAATTGCGCGATTCACTTGCGCTAATCCTTTCCGCTTCTACCCACGCCTTTCGCCTCCAAGCTTCAGATTCCCAAGCTTTTTTTCCACTGCGTTAGGGACGCTTGTTCGGTGCCTTTTAGCTTATTTTGTCTCCACATTGTTAGGAGTATACGAGAAAGTTCAGGGGGAGATCACTCCCGCTGGTTTCACTTTAAAATAAATTTTTCTGCAACAGAAATAACTTGCGAAGTACTTGTTATAAAAGTAGGTTTAAATTGAATTTCAAGCAAAATGACTATATTTAAGAAAGAACGCATTTTTAAGTTTTTTTCAGGGAAAAATTGTTTTTATCTTGCACAGTAAAGAATTATCAATAATATTCTAACATTAAAATATATTTTTAAAAATATCTTTTGATCTGTCTGTTTTCCGAAATAATCCTCTGCTAATGATATTAATACCACAATAATGATAAAATCATGCGTCTTTATTTATTTCATATAAATTCTCTAATTTTTCTAAAATTCTTCATATTTTAGATATTGAACATACCAAGAGGAAAAAAATTAAAATAAATAAAACCATTGTGAATAAATTTCTTCGAAATGATATAAAAAAGATTAAGTTTTGAAATAAATTTCTATTCAACCTCAAGTATTTCTTCAAAATCTAAATCTCAGTTACGATCCATCCATTTTTAACAAGGGATTAAATTTAACTTCAAGGAAAAGTATGTATAATTAAAAATAATATTATTATGGAGTTAAATTTAGTAAAAAAAAGTAATAAATATTTCAACAATCCTTATTAAAAATGTTTGATTAATATTTAAAATTTGAGTAGAATATTATTTTCTTAATAAATTCTCTGTTTGATCTTTTTTTGTAAGAATTATTATCATAGTTATCGGCTGCTAAAATTGAACAAATAACTTTATGTCTTTCATTCAAAAAAGGCTGGTTTAGAATGACTTTATCAATTAAGAGATGGAATATTTGGAAAAATATTAATTAAAATGCAATTTAAAGGTTTTCTTTTTAAAAAAACATAAGGACAATAAAAAATGATATACTGATATTTTTGGAAATTTATTTACCTGAAAAATTGCATTTTGGGATTAATGTGTGAAATAATATAATTACGTTTTAAAATTTTTAATATGTATTTAATTTGTAATATTTAATCAACGAACGAAATCATTTTTAAGAATTTTTAGTTATGAAAAGAACATTTTATACGTCTTTTGAGAGATAGGCGAAAAACGACATATAAATAAAGAGATTATAGCTTTTTAATAAATTTAATAAAAAAACTTTGATTATTACAAATTTATTGCTTCGAATGCAAATCCATTTAAAAGTAATAATTTCAAAGTTTTTTAGATAGTACTAGTTAATTTCCAAATAATTTTGAAAACAAACGTTTATCATAAATGTGAGAAAAATCATAACTTTTTTGTATTTCTTCAGTACTAATTATATATTTTTAATTTTATACGATATATATACATGCAAGTAGCCGTTTCATTGAAGAATCTTAATTTTAATTAAAAGATCTTAATTTTAATTAAAAAATCTTAATATAAGTAGAAAAATATCTGTCATTGTCTGACGGGGAAAATTGCCTCTTCATTCGAGAGATTACCCGTCAAATTTGATGTTTTTAAATAGATATATATGCGAGAAAAATGTATGATTGAAAACAAATAAGATAAACATATGTTTTATGACAGGAAATATTTTTTATTTAGATATTATTTACATATTATTATTCTTTATTCAAAAAACCTCTCGGTGAACAACATTCCGTGTGAAGTATTTTTCGTCGTTTAAAAATTTTTTTATAATTCAATAACCATGAAATTCTGAGCTTGTCAAACGTAAGTCAAAAATATTATCAAATTACATCATCACGATTTCAATAAATAGTAAGATGTATCGTGGCGTCCAAACTATATCACGCGCATGATATACCACTGACGTCATTTACTACTTTCTATTAAAGAACGGAAATTAATTTGAAATATATGATTAATATAATTTAAAATTTCTCGGGAACTATTGATCACAACGAGATAATTTTTATATCAATGGATAGCAAATTTTACACTATTTTAGAGCTATTAAATTTAAAATTGGAACGACAATTACTTTTTTAAATTTAAAATTACTGAATTTCAGGTTCTCTAACAACGAAATAATGCTGTTTAACGTCTCGCAGTGCTATGGCGCGAGTTTTATTGTTAGTTACGTCAGAGCGTTACCGAGAGATCTGGGCTATTATATTAGTAATAGAAACGGAGAAATAATGGCTACGGCAGATTTTTAGAAAGTTGTATTTAGTTTTAGTTATATTAACGTCCCGTTTTGAAGCGACACGAGGGCTATTTTGGTAAGGACTTCGTAAGTTTTAACCAGGGTCAGATGACGACACCTGAACTGGCACCCCTCTCCAAACTTCCTCGCCACACCAATGGGAGGACGTTTGTACGTATCATTTAGCGCGCAACAGGCCCCATACACGGCGGATCTTCAGTGGTATTGGATTTCGAACCTGGAACCTCCGGCTCCAAAGCCGAGACCTTGCTAGTAGGCTACCGCTTTAGAAAGTTGGAAGGCGACAGTTAATTACTGTGACTATGTATCCCCTATTTAGGTAGCTGTCCCGTTGTCCCTAGTCACACCTCCGTGACGCTAAAACATCCAGTTTCTGAAAAAGGAGCAGCCGACGGTTTTGATTTCAACCAGCGGGAGTGGTCTCCCCTAAACTTTCTCGTATACTTCCCCAAAAAGGTGCTGTTTCTCCTTCCCCCGCTTGGCTAAAAAATTCGAACCTACTGTACCAGGGTACAGTAGGTTCGAATTTTCCCAGACCCATTTCCCATTTTACCATTCTGTAACCCAGAATGCAATGACTATCAGAATGTTTTTCATTGTAGATTATAGTGATTGTAAAATATCTAGGTGAAGAATCAAATTCAAAGAAATGCGTACCGATTTTCCGCTCTTACCGGCTCAAGGACAAACTGACGTAATTCGCTCCATGACTTTCGCGTGCACAGAAGATTGCTTCCGGTACGCATGCGCGTGGAGATGAGGATTCTTTTCAAAAGTAAATTATACAGACCAACAGACAGTCAACCCTTTGACGGATTTGGTCCAAACTTTGATACGGACCTACATTCATGATAATAAAACTGTGTACCAAATTGTATCCATCTAGATATTCAAATTTTTGAGTTATAGTGTTCACATGACCGCGGACAGACAGACTTCCCGTAGACAGAGTTTGTCCAAAATTTGTTACAAACCTACAAATTTTGTGTAAAGACCACATACCAAATTTCATCCCCGTATTTTTAATAGTATTCGAGTTATCGTGTTCACAGACAGACAGACATAATTCCAAAATTTGGTTTTTCGGACTCAGGGAGGTCTGAAACGTGGTGATTCGTCAAAATCTCGAGTTCGAATTTTTTGAAGATTACAATACTTTCTCTTTTTAAATATCAAAATCTCGAGTCCGAATCCTTGAAGATTACAATACTTTCTCTTTGTAAACATCAAAATCTCGAGTCCGAATCTTTGAAGATTACAATACTTTCTCTTTGTAAGCATCAAAATCTCGAGTCCGAATTGTTGAAGATTACAATACTTTCTGTTTGTAAACATCAAAATCTGGAGTCCGAATCTTTGAAGATTACAATACTTTCTCTTTGTAAACATCAAAATCTCGAGTCTGAATTTTTGAAGATTAAAATACTTTCTCTTTGTAAACATCAAAATCTCGAGTTCGAATTTTTGAAGATTGCAATACTTTCTCTTTGTAAACTTCGCATACGAGAATATAAAAATGCGTTATCTACTGAGCTTGAAAAGTCGCGACCAAACCATATTTTTAACTCAAAATATGACCTGGCAAACATACAAATAAATGTGGAATGGTATTATTTCTTCCGTAAAAATTCACATCCAATAAATATCAAGCGGAAAAACAGTTTTGGAAAAACATGCGGGCAATAAAAGATCTAAAAAATATCCGTGATTGAAGTGAGGAACATTTTTCTCTTCTGACGTTTCAGATATTATTTACGTTTCGTTGAGTTATGATGCTGATCTGAAATGCGTTTGGATTTATCAGGCATGAGATGTAATATATTTCTTTCAAATTTTTCTTTCGCATTCGTGGATTTCGGTGTTGAGTCGTTTTCAGAAATTTGATTGTCGACTTGCAAGGTATAGAAGTCATTATTTTCAATAAAAAGAATATGAACAGATAAACTAAATTTGCTGGAACTCAAATGTTTAGTGGTAAGGGTTAAAGCTTTCGTCGACGTAAACGCATTTATTTTTATTGTGGTGCAAAATGATATGATTGCTATAAAACATTCAAATTTATAATCCACGTTATCATACATTAAATTCTATAAAGCCTTACGTTTGAGAGATTATTACACACTTTAAAGTGCAGTACAACCCCTGTTTTGGAAAAATATTTTTTCCGATTAAGCCATGAACTTCTATTACTATTTTGAATCTTATAACAGTATGTAATTTTTATTATTTATTATTTTATTATTTTTTATTAATATGTCTAAATAGTTCCATTCCCTAAAACAAAAAAAATCTTGTTTTTACTTCTTCTGTTTTGTTTCTTCGAATATAGATGGATCCATAGAACTAGTACTTCTTTAATAATTTGCTAATACCTCTTTTTAAAAGAAGCGTGGGTTTGTGATTACGTTGGGACATTATTTCTCTTGTTTCCCAATTCAGGGCATGGGGTAAGTTTTTATTTACGATGGCTAAATTTAAAAAGTCAGATGGTGATATTTTTAAATTAATCTTATTAGCGTTTTGATGTTTGTGTTTTTGTTTTTCCTCTTTCTTTTGAAATAATGCTTTTTCATGTTCAGATCTCCTTTGTCTTTTGCTGGGAAATTTCGGACTAAGAAAAGCTATATTTGGCGTAATTCAGGCTTCCTATAGAAATTTTCCCAATTATTATTTTGAATACATTTCGAATAAGTCCTTAGCCCTTGATAAAATGGACTAGAATGGATTCCTTGTTTATTTTTCGATTACCTCTCAGTTTATCTTTCTTTTTGGCTTTCGTTGTATGATATTGATTTCCTATGTCATTCTGTAATGTTTTGAGTATAAAACGAATTCGAAACTCTCTTTGCAGGCTACGCTTACGTTCTTTATTAAAGTTAACCCTCCATCGGGCGCAATATTCGCACCGGGGAGGCGAATGCTCAATGGCTCAATGCACCTGACAGGTACAGAAAAATATTGAAAATAGAATAATTAATATTGTTAATACCAATTCATTTTATTCTTAGCATTCTAAAATTAAGTACAGACCTTCTTGGGGAGGCTTAAGGTATCCGACTGGTTTAAAATGTCGTTTTTGATGAAATTATCAATGTGTTTTCTGAGAAATAATATTTTTGAGGAAAACTGTCGACCGTGACAATGATTTCTCCAGAAGTTATTCAAGTATTGAAATTTTCTGAGATTGTTTTCTGTAATATGCTTGATGTTTTTTTCTATAAACTAAGGTCAATTTTAAAATCAAGTATTATTTTTAAGTGCTTAAATATAAACGAAAAGCATTTTTTATGAAAAATTACCAGTTTAGTAACTATGTTCAGCTATGTCTCAAAACTATTTTGAAGTACAAAAAATATTTTAGAGCATAACACAGATAACTGTCATAAAAATGTACTCCTATAAGGATTTATGTATATTTAGAATATGATTGTGTCTATAGCTGTTAGAGTAAGGCAATATTTTAGTAATTTTTCTTCAAATTTCTCAGTTATTTAAAAAAGTATTATTTTGAAAGCCTAATTTTACAATATTTTCATAGTTTTAAAACATATGCAGTTGAAAAATAACATTAGAAAATATATATAAGTTATTTTTCAAAAAAATGTCTCCGAACACAGTCGGATACCTTAAAAGCAAAAAGTGGGGATATCATTGCAAAAAAGTCCCACCTTCGAGATTATTTTCGTGCAGTACAGTAAGTGTTTTTTTTGGATTTGCGATTTCAGAGGCATTTCGGATAACCAGGGTTTCGGTTAACCGGGGTTTTACAGCATCACAAAGGACAAACCTTCGCCTTGGGGTATCTTTTGGATCAATCTGAATGATATAGTCACGAAAACAATCAAGAAAAGAGAGTGGTGTCCTTATAGCTATCACCGGCTCCATCATCAGAGTGGAGGTAACCTAATCCCACAGCATTACTATAGCTCACCAGGGAAGAGAGAACACTTTAACTTATCCGGCGGTTTCTCATACATGTACTCGTGGTTGCCCTCGTTGCCAGGCAGTTTAAGCCAAAGGCTAATTGCTTTATGAGAATTTTCATCTTCCTATTTTTTCTTTCTTCTGTCATCGAGCATATTGAAAATTATTTTTCTCTGCACAATAAATTATTTTATAAAAGAATTGATTTTTTATTGAACACATTAAATATGCTTATTGTTAATGCATATTTTAATTTAATGCTGATCAGAAACAATTCCATTTCATGAGGGTGATATTTCTGAATAAACTTCATCAACAAAAGTAAAAGATGATATAATCACTTTTCGTAGCTGTATGTATTGAAAGCTTAAGTAAAAATAATATTATGTACTCACAATTTAAAATGATTATTCTATTTTTGAAATATTCATTTCTGAAATCGCGCTGCATTATTTCATTTAATAGGGAATTTTATTTAGAAAGTTATTTCAAAAGCATAAGTGAAAGCTGTTGTATTTGCATTACTTTAACAAATATATTTAGAAAAATATTTATTCTTTTGTGGAGTCTTGTTTTTAATAAATATCCAGAAGCGTTTATTTTTTAAAAAATCATTGTTTTTAAATTATCGTTTGCATATCGCAAATAATATATACAGAGAGGCAAGATTTATTTTCAGTCAAAGGATTTTATCAATTGTTCACTTCTTTAAAATTGCAGAAAATATTACCTTCTAATTTCTATTTCTCCATAATTCAAAGTTTGAACTTACCTGCAAAGAGAAAACAAAATTGAATTAGTTATTAATTTATGAGTTAAGTTATAATCAACAAAATAATAAATGTATAAGCAACTGCTACGAGCAAATTAACACTTAATGACAAATTAGAGAAGAGGTAAGAAACAAATTTGATAATATCTAAAATGTTAACAATTGAACATTTCATTTTAAATAATATTTTATCAAAAAGTAAGGTCAAAATTAAATTTTTAGTAACTTTAATTTAACCTGACTTGTTTCAACTTGATATTGTGAAAGAATTTTTAATCACATCCATAATTGTTGTGCCAAAAGTTTTGATATTTCGCAAAATTGTCGATGAGAGAACTACATTGTTTTGATACTTTCAGAACTAAAGTATCAGTTAACCGATTCATTTAATGTTCCGTGCAAGTGGCGCCACATGGTAGTGAATTTGAGAAAAAAATAATTTCAATATTTCCTAGTATTTGCAAAAAATGAATTATAAATTGAAGACTAAAAAGTAGCAAATAATTAAAATAAAATATTCTATATTTGTACACAAATAAATGTGTGTTTCAACAAAAATGTTTTCATTAAATTTGAGAAATTATTCTCCATATTCCTTCTACTCCTTTTTTAAAAAAAGACAGCTTCTTTTGATCAATAAAAATCGTGCAGCGTGAGTTCAAAAATAAATACACACTTTTGCTGTAACTAAAATATCAATATTATATACGCTACATTTCCTAACATTGACTTTTCACTGAAATTCTCATCGTTCATATAATCACAATAAAATCATTTCATTCTCCCTACTAACATTTATTTACTACGCAACCACACAATCAAGTACAGTAACTGCCGCTTAATGTGGCCACTACGGGATTTAAGAATTTTGATGGCATTAACCGATTGATAATAATAGCCGAATTGGGTATAATCAAGTATATTTTTATGACATTAAGGAAAAGAAGATAATAAAAACAATTACCTCAGATCTGTCTAAAATTTATTTCAAAAATAACAATTAAAAAATTCATTAATTAAGGCTTTTCGATAACTATTTCTTAACACTTCACTTATATATGTTATTTTTTTAATTTGCTGAACGATGGATGGTACACGTTTCAAAATGTCAAGTGCTTGCTCATTTGTGTTTTCGTTGGAGTGTTTTTCTACAAATGGTGAGAGAAATTTCACGAACGTCAATCGTTAACGCTGGTTCAAAATGAAGGATCGGTCAATTCTCGACTTCAAAACTGGTAACATTAATCGATGTAGTGATAACACTAAACGAATATTTTTGTGTACATTTGAATACGTAGGTTCGGGAACAGATGTTTTTTTAAAAATTTGTTGAACGATGGATGGCGCACGTTTCAAAATGTCAAGAGCTTGTTCATTTGTGTTTTCGTTGGAGTGTTTTTCTACAAATGGTGAGAGAAATTTCACGAACGTCAATCGTTAACGCTGGTTCAAAATGAAGGATCGGTCAATTCTCGACTTCAAAACTGGTAACATTAATCGATGTAGTGATAACACTAAACGAATATTTTTGTGTACATTTGAATACGTAGGTTCTGGAACATAAGTTTTTTTTAATTTGTTGAACGATGGATGGTACACGTTTCAAAATGTCAAGTGCTTGCTCATTTGTGTTTTCGTTGGAGTGTTTTTCTACAAGTGGTGAGAGAAATTCCACGAACGTCAATCGTTAACGCTGGTTCAAAATGAAGGATCGGTCAATTCTCTACTTCAAAACTGATAACATTAATCGATGTAGTGATAACACTAAACGGATATTTTTGTGTACATTTGAATGCGTCGGTTCGGGAACAGATGTTTTTTTTAATTTGTTGAACGATGGATGGTGCACGTTTCAAAATGTCAAGTGCTGAATTGTGTTCTCGTTGGAGTGTTTTTGTACAAGTGCTGAGCGATATTTCACAAACGTCAATCGTTAACGCCGGTTCAAAATGAAGGATCGGTCAATTCTCTACTTCAAAACTGATAACATTAATCGATGTAGTGATAACATTAAGCGAATATTTTTGTGTACATTTGAATGCGTCGGTTCGGGAACAGATGTTTTTTTTAATTTGTTGAACGATGGATGGTGCACGATTCAAAATGTCAAGTGCTTGCTCATTTGTGTTTTCATTGGAGTGTTTTCCTACAAGTGGTGAGAGAAATTCCACGAACGTCAATCGTTAACGCTGGTTCAAAATGAAGGATCGGTCAATTCTCTACTTCAAAACTGATAACATTAATGGATGTAGTGATAACACTAAGCGAATATTTTTGCGTACATTTGAATACGTTGGTTCGGGAACAGAGCTTTTGATAATATAAAGCGATTGATAACATTAACCGAGATAACATTAATTGGCTCTCACTGTATGAAAACGTCACAGTTAAATAAATGAAACGCGAATACCGGAATCAACAAACGAGGGGAACTCAGATTCGTGCCAAGAAATCCAGCATTTCCATTTGAGAATAATCATCTCGAAGACCGCACGCCATGCCTGTCTTACGTGGGTACTCGCTTCCGCACGCAGTTGCCCTGTGGGTATCTCACCACATGTCACATGTTCGCTTCACAAGCAGGTATACCCGCGCAATTTATGTTTCGATCCAACTTTAGATGCACTCAAAACAAGTGTTCTGAATGCAATGGATTTAAAATAGGTGTTTTGAGTAGAGGAAGGAATTAGGTTCACTCATATCTTGTTGTCTTGATAGTTGAGATTATTGCTCAGTTCAGGGGAACATAAACAACTGAAATCTTTTTTGATGTTCAGTTGCAAATTCATTACGTTTAATGCATAAATACATAAAAGGCATAAAGGGATGATTTATATATAGCTTTCTTCTCAGTTAAGGATAGTAATTAGATTGATACGTCATGTTGACAGACTGGATATCCACGCAATTTAGATTCCGATCCAACTTTAAATGCACTCAAAACAAGTGTTCTGGATGCAATGG
>BGPR01005890.1:0-87327 GCA_013235015.1 Araneus ventricosus | reverse complement strand
AGGTGGTTTTGCTTGTTAATCGATAAATTAAAAAATCCTTTCAAATTTAAGCAGTTAATCTTTAACTATAACCGTTTCATTTCATTGTTTACCTTTGCTGCCATCTTGCTTGGCGACTTGGCAATATGGCGTAATTAAGTGTGTACACTAAACTAGGATTTAACCCTAAAAATGAAAGCAGAGGAAACTCTGATACATGGTACGTGCATAAATAAATGCTCTGTCTATTAAAAATTAGCATGAGAGAAGAACAAACATGCACCAAAAATAAAAACAAATTTCTCATAATATGTAAGGAATATTTATATTCAATATTTTCAAAACTCAAATGATAGAGTCAAGATTTTATTCATTAACATAACATTATATATAATTTTAAGTAAGGAACTGATGCTATTTGATTCAAAAATGTTACAGCCAAAATGAAAGTATAATTAATTTCCAATTTGCACAATGGCTTCTCGCTCAGATAATGATCCTCTACTAAAATAACTTTACATTTACATTTAATCCTCTCAATTTTAACTCTCTGGCTAAGCTCATCAAATTTGCGTATTCATCTTCCTCTTCTATTTCCTCAATAGTTACGCTCACTTTCTCAAGAGATTCAGGGCGATTTTCCAGCCATTATTGCACCAGATGATCTATACCATTGGCAGGATAACAGTTATAAATTGACTAAATTTTAATGAAAATATTATTTAAAAATTGATTAAATTAATTAATCAAACATTAATAAAAATTCTTAGTATTATATATAAAGGCGCAAATGCAGCTATTTATAATATAATACAGATACAAATAATAGATATACTAAACAAAAATTAAAATTAAAAAAGAAAGAAAAGTATAGATAAGAAACAGCAGATTTAAACATAAACGGTGACAATACATCTTTAAGCGTACTATCGCAACAGCCTCAAGTGATTGCATCAACAGAAGTTTGAAACGATAATATTTAAAACACATAAAAATTAATTTAGAAAGTAAAAAATGTTCAAAAAGGAAGAAATGAATGAGGAATCGAATGGCGAACTTTATCGAAGACCACTCACCATAAAGATTCCAAATTAGACAAGATTTTCTGTCAAAGGTAAGATTATAAATCAAAAGTATACCCTTTGTGGCCTGAATCCTGTCCAATATCAATATGAGAAACATTCTGAAAGATCAAAATGCAAAATCCTTAATGAATAATCAAAAAAAATTGTTGTCAGAATTATTGGCAGGATAAGATACGGATAACTCTAAGCATTCCAGTTTCCTGCAAGCTTGGAGAGATGGAGAGAAAGTAGAGGCTAAGTCGGGGATATTCAGGTCCGAATCATAAACTAAGGAAACCAGATGGTCGTTGGTCTTGCATGCAAGAAGATGGCCAAATAATACATCAGTTTCCATTTCCATGTCGAAAGCACCACATAGGTATGTCAGCCGCTTAATTAGCATGTTTGGCACAATTAAGAATTCCACCTCTCGCCGTGACGGTGAAGTAGTGTAAATAAACAATTCTACTTGCAGATCAGGACATAACATTTTCAGAAATCGCCAATCGTTGATGTTAAACCTCGAAAAACTTCTATTGATGTGGTTGTATTATCTTAACATAAGAACATCTTCGAAAGTACCAGCGTTTGACAATTTTTTACTGTGTGGATGGCAGTAGACTTACGTGCGACCATGTTCTCCAAAATCAATGAATAATCAGTTTCAAGAGTTGTTAAGCTTCGCAGATCGATGAGTAAAGGTAGGTTTTGCGCAGCAGTTGATGGGCTTAGGGGCTGTCCATAAATGATGTCACACTTTTTTTCAATATTTTTGATCTCCCTCCCCCCCCCCTTTGTCACAAAGTGTCACACTTCACATACCTCCTCCTCCCATCCTGTCACATGTCACGCGATATTACATAAACATATACTTACAGTTCAGAAACAAAACACTATGTTATAGATCATATTTCAAATTTTATTTTTAATGGTTTTTTATGGGTTTTAATGACATTTATGAGCAGGGGGAGGTTCTCTTATAATGGTGAAGAATTTCTGCTGCTACCATATTCTCAGAACCTACCCTGAATGCCCTTTTTCGAAAAGAAAGGAATATAAGTAAAAAAAATCACATAAAAGTTGTTTTAGCCCCGATTAAGGTATTCGAACACGTTCGGAGCACTTTTTTCTTAAATTGTGAAATAGAAACACCAAAATACGTTTTTTAGATTCGAATTTAATAAAGATTAATATTAGCGCATGATTTTTGAGTATAAATTATTACAAATTTACAAAATTCTTGAATTTCTGCTGCTTTTTAGAGGAAATTTCCCAAAACTTCAAACATGCCACAGGTCAAACTTTTGTAATAATTCAAATAAAACTAATACTAAAATAAACTACATACTATGGACTAGTGCTTGTACTAGAATCTTAACATTCTTTGGATAAATAAAAATTTTAGAGCTAATCGAACAATCATTATAAGATTTTCAGCAAATTTTCTATGTCATTTTTCAAATAAAAGACCATAATTTAAAAAATTTTGTTACAATATACATTATTCTAGTACATTCACTATAGAAACATTTGAAGAAAGTGTTCACAAAATTTCAGTACAATCGAATGATAATATCTTGAGTTATCATGTTTGAAGTTTGAAAAATATGCATAAAATCTAATTTTGAGAAAAATCAAATTTTAGTTTTTCCACGCGCTCAAATTAAGTATCTAAACTTTAGAAAAATTTTCTAAAAATATACTGACATCATTTTAGCTTGCAAAAAAGCAGTTTAAACGAATTTTTGACAGGTTTCCGTCCCTTTAAATGACAACTTTCGGCTAATTAAACGCCCACTTCCGGTTTTCGATTTGTTATAAAACAATTAATATCTCATCTTCTAATTAACGTACCGACAAAAGTAAATATGTTTTAGAAAGGTAAATGAATGAACTATCGAAAACATTAAAAATTAAAAAATTGGAATTTTGGTCGAAAATCGACTTTCGAACGTGTTCGGATACCTTAAAAAAATACCCTCAAATTCTGGTAATTTCAAAATGACTTCAAAATTTTATCTGCTGATTTTAAATGTTATTATTTTAACCAAAATGTGGAATGTCACATTTCTTGTTACCCCCTCGCCCGGGCCGCCGGGCGCCGCGACGCACAATTTCACGATCCCCCTCCCTCCCCTCCAAGCGTAACATCATTTGTGGACGACCCCTTATAACAAGCGAATCTTGGAAAGACGAGGTGACCTTGTCCATGAGCTCATAACGAATGAAATCTCGGAGCACGAGATGAGTTTCCCTGCTGTTTTCAGTTAGTTTTCTTAGAAGCTCGACACCTTCGTTGAATCTAAAGAAGCAAATACGAATCTCCACTCGTTTCAGACGATGCTGCGATCCTAGAAAATGGATAATCGTTCTGCATATGTTGGTGTAGGTCGTAGTGTCTATCTGCTCAAAACACTCCGGCAAATGCTGAAACTCGACTGAGATAAGTTGCGAGTTGTTGGTCAAGATCTGCAAGAATACCGTGAAATGCCTGCACCAACTTTTAATCAAACGCTCCTTCTTACTCCAATGGATGTATTCGATTTCCACATGTAGGAATCTACTGCTGTATTCCTGCACAACTTCCATTACAGGGTAGGTGTCCATCGATTGTGATTTTGTCAAAGCGAACATGAATGTTTTGCACCCAGGTGGTGAACCGAATCGTTCAGGCGATTTACGACTGACCAGTGATATATTTGATTAAAATATTTTCTATTGCAGGAGATAAATCGAACTATTGCACTTACTTTTCTTGTTTTCTTTCATTTCCACTCCGCCATTCTTCAATCAAGGAAGACAACCCATCTCTTCAAAAACTGAGAAAAATTTTGTGGATAAAATGTTGATTAATTTAAAAGAACAAAATGTTTTATATTTTGCCAATCGTAAGTTAAACCAAAATTTAATTTACTTACGTGGTGCTATAGAAACATAAATGAAATGGATATCAACAATTTTAACAATTATCTTAAATCTAGCCTTTTTGTAATTGTTCTGAACTTTCTGTCATTAATAAGTAATTTTCAATTCTTCATAATGATATCATAACGTCAAATGGAAGTTTTTTGGTAAAGTGTCATGCAAGAGAACCCTTGCGTTGTAATTCACACTTAGTTTAATTTCAAAATATCAGATTTCACTATTTAATAAATCTATAAACAGATCATGAAAATTAAAGTTTTACTTTGAAATGACCATAAAAGAAAAACTTATGGACAAAAATGCTATCAAACTTGGTAATGGTTTACAGGAGGTCATGGGATTTTATTTTCCGAAAAGATAAACCTCACCACTAGCTAGGAATGGCGCTGTATGCAATATTGTTAAACGAAATAAGACGTGAAGACATCGGCTTAAAACGTTTTTATCCGTTTCTAAAACGTGTTAAAACCCATGTTAAATCTCATTACTGCGCTCTCATCAGTAGCTCTTAGTAAATCAGGAGAAATGTTGCGGATATGTAGGTGTATCGCATTTTTCAGTTCCACCAAATTGTTTATGTTATCACAATAAACAGTGTCTTGAGGTAACTTCACAGTCAGAAGTAACAGGGTTGGAGTCTGGTGACTGGAGTGGCCAAGAAATTGGGAGGTATCGTCTTACAATCCGGTCATCTGTGAAATGATGCTTAAAACCAGCGGAAGTGTTCTTCCCTAAACTTTCTTGTGTACATTTCCAAAAAGGTGCCGTTTCCCCTTCCCCGCGTGGCTAAAAAAATTCGAACCTACTGTTACCCAGAATCCAATGACTATCCGAATGTTTTTCGTTATAGTGATTGAAAAATATCTAGGTAACGAATCAAATTCAAAGAGATGCGTACCGATTTTCCGCTTTTATCGGCTCAAGGACAAACTGGCGTAATTCGCTCCATAGTTTTCGTTGTACACAGAAGATTGCTTCCAGTGCGCATGCGCGTGGAGATGACGGATTCTTTTCAAAAGTAAATTATACAGACCGACATACAGTCAACCCTTTGACGGATTTGGCCCAAAATGTTATACGGACCTACATTCATGACGATAAAACCGTGTACTAAATTTTATTCATCTAGCTATTCAAGTTTTTGAGTTATAGTGTTCACATGACCGTGGACATACAAACAGACAGACTTCCCGTTGACGAATTTTGTCCAAAATTTGATAGAAACCTACAAATTGTGTGTAAAGATCACATACCGAATTTCATCCCCGTAGCTCTAATAGTTTTCGAGTTATCGTGTTCACAGACAGACACACAGACATAATTCTAAAATTGTGTTTTTCGGACTCAGGGAGGTCTAAAACGTGGAGATTCGTCAAAATCTCGAGTTCGAATTTTTCGACGATTACAATACTTTCTCTTTGTATACTTCGTATACGAGAAAGTAAAAATGTGTCATTAGTCCAATGAAGGAAACTTGTTACCTAGATCGGACCCCTGGGTGCCCTGATTGGATCATCAACTTCTTGAAACTCAATTAAAGCAACACTATTTTTGGATTCTCAAATTCATACCATCAAATAATGCATGAACCCAAATATAATATTTTATGCACTGTATCGATTCCTTTCCTCCTTTGCTTCATCACAATTGATATAGATTATAAGTATCTTTTTTTATAGTTTTTAGTCCAACTTTTGATGGATTTAATGTCCTTTTATTGTTTTTTGCTTTGACTTGTTCCAATTCCAGTTTATGGGTTCTTCCTAGCGGTGATAAACTGCTTTCTGAGCTTTTCCCGTAGTTTAAGATAATAATAAATGATAATAATAAACTCCATTGATTTAAATGTCCCAATCTAGGTAACCATTAAACAACAACGAAAAAAATTTGCTTAACCTTAATTTAAAATTATTATGGCAGCTTGTAGCTAACAAAATTTCCCTACTTTGAAAGTCATATGTCACTTGTCTAGTGTGACTATGTGACTCTATGTATGTAAAATTCTTCGTGATTTTCACCAACTTTGCATCTCGACTGTGACTAAACCGTTATTCAAATTCTAAAATTATTTTTGAAATCTTCAATGTCTACCTTTCTCTGTTAAATTAAATTAAAACTCTCAATGTTATTTGGTAGCGGAGCTATAAGCGTTAACTTTAGCCTGAAATTCGACGTAATTCAACAATTCTTGAGTAATATTTCGCGTGAATCGATCGATAACTGAATTGCCTTAGACTGCGTGCGCGCGCATCGGTCGCTCTGACGTCGACGTCATCAAAACTTTTAGTGATTTTAACCAACTTTGCAACTCGACTGTGACTAAACCGTAATTCCAAATTCTAAACTTCTTTTTGCAATCTTCAATGTCAACCATCCTCTGTTAAATGAAACTAAAACCAACCATCTATGTTATTTTGTTACGGAGCTATAAGCGTTTAAAAATGCCACGAAAAACGTCACAATTTTTTTCCTTTCTCGACACACCATTAGACCACTATGGAGAGACGTAGGTCTAAGTCAAAATCTCAACCATTTCTCTTCCATACTCAATTCCATAGTTGCTTCGCAATTTTGGTTGGCATTATTTTTCTCTAAACAATCTTTTAGATATACAAACTGGTTGAATAGACTCTCAGTGTTGCCAATACAGGTCGAAAACGGGACAAATAGTAATACGGGACTGAGCAGTGAAATACGGTGACACGGGACGTATGGCAACCCTAAATATCGGTCTAATCTTGGCTGCAGTCCAAATTCGGTGCCTCTCCCCTGTACTCTTTTAATAAACTAACTTAACTTAACTTAACTTAAACTTCTCTTTAATACTAAGGAGCAGTGGCGGACTGGGTCTGAAATAGTGGTTGCCAGGAGTCAGTGAGGGCCCACACCTATCTATAATCGTAACATTAATTCATATATACTATATATATATTATATATTTAATTTTTAATTTTTTTATATTTAATTATATTAATTTAATTATATATTTAATTTTTTTATTATATATTTCATTTTTTCGCGTCTTTAAAATAAATCCCTTTTAACAACCTTTAATTTTCTACGTTTAAAATAACATAACTATGATTAAAGTTATTTGATTTTAAATTCCGTAAGTTAAATATTATATAAGAAACACGGACCTTGGGTACAGGGCTATTCTATTTATTTTCTTTAGAAAAGTTTACTATAGAGAAAGAGTTCTTTTTTTCTCTCCCACATTTCCTGGGGGCCCAAATTGTCTTCTGTTTAAGGGGGCCCACTTGCCATCGAGCAAGATGGCAACTTCGCCAGTCCGCCACTGCTAAGGAGTCGATCGAAGTGTTTCTGAAAGATACGGGAAAGCGGGAACATTCGTTCAGAAATCTTTTATGTTATTATGTGTTTCTGAGATCTAGAGACAATGATCGAAGAAACTATGGAGTAATTTCCCCGAAATCGCACCGTGAGAACCTTTGCAATTAATTATCTGCCTATAAGGAATGTACCGTTAATAGCTAATAAACCCTAATTAATATTTCGCCTGTGCATGATTTCAATATTATCAGATTCATTCACACCAACGGTCATCTTTTTACTCCAGATTAAGATTACTTCAGGCAGACTTCGTCGATGTCCATTCAGCGCCATTATCTTTGCATTATCTCGCTCATCACGTGCACAGTGCTTTCAAATTACTGAATCATCGCATGTTCGCGGAGGTTTTATTTGCTTACCACTCAGTGAAGTGCTTCAAATCCTTCATAGCTTTAACAGTTCTCCAAAGTGATACGTGAATTGAAGTTCTCCAATTTTTGAAATTACCACAGAAATCTACAGTGCAATATGTTTCGCAGTATTACTAATATAATAGCCCAGATCCTCTGGTAACGCTCTGACGTCACCAACAATAAAACTCGCTCCATAGCACTGCGAGACGTTAAACAGCATTATTGCATTGTTAGAGAACCTAAATTTCAGTAATTTTAAATTGAAAAGAGCAATTGTCGTTCTAATTTGAAATTTAATGGCTCTAAAATAGTGAAAAAAAATTTTCTATCGATTGATATAAAATTTATCTCGCTATTATCAATAGTTCCCGAGAAATTTTTAATTATATTAATCATATATTTCAAAATAATTTCCGTTTTTAAACAGAAAGTAGTAAATTACGTTAGTGGTATATCATACGCGTGATATAGTTTGGACGCCACGATGCATGATAGATTTCACGGATGGATACCACTATGGATTTTTTGGATGCCACGATGATTTTTTGAATAAATAAATATGGAAATAAAAAATATATTTCCTGTCATAAAACATATGTCTATTTTATTTGTTTTCAATCAATGTTAAACATTTCTCTCGCATATATATCTATTTAAACACGTCATTTTTGACGGGAAATATCTCGAATGAAGAGACAATTTGCGCCCGTCATACCATAACGGGTGATTTTCTAGTTGTATGTATTTGTTCATGTATTCCAGTGTTTAGAATGCTTTTTTTCTTCTTCTATAACAGTTTCTTGTGTATTATCGATTTCCATGCTCATTCTTATACTTTAGCTATTTTACCACGTTCTTTTTCTGTAACAGTTTTCCAAATTGTGCTTGGCATCTATCTTGTAGTGGCTGAATTACAGCTCACCCAGCATTTAATATTTGTTTGTAAATATCGTTTTCTTTTTATTTAAAGCATTTATTTATTATCATATTTAATTTTGTTCATCACATTATATTTTTTGTGGCAACAGTAGAAAAATGTAGTTTTTAGAATTTTGTTGATTTTTTCGTTGCAAATAGATTCTTCTAGAAAAGAAAGAAATAAAACGTTTAAATGGAGTATTTGCATTTTATTATTTGATACGTCAAACAAGTTCATGTTGCTTGTTTCATGTTTAAATAAGTAGAAGCCAACAATCTCATACAGTATACCTCAAAGATCCTGACCTTTCATTGTATTCCTCACGTTACCAATCCCTTGTTTTCAGTATAGTTGCTTGGAGGTCACAGTAACCTTCCACTTCCTGTCCATTCAAACAGCTTATAAAGAGTGGTAAGGACTCTAGGCACGGGAATAAGAAGTGGTGTTATGTTATGAGTATGATTTCAACACACAATAATAAAAAAATTTCACCGGAATATTTAAAAGAATTTCTTAGTTGTAACGATTTTAGTTAAGCTTTAAAAGTATCCTTTTATGAAAACATCTTTCACAGATGACTAATGTAGAATTTGAACATTTTGTTTTTCTACCACGCTATTAAGTGCTGTCGAACTAGAAGAAATTATAATAAAAAATAATTACTTAATTTTCAGAAAGAAAATAAGAACATCCATTCTGAAAAGTATCGAGCGATTTTAAGCAAAATGTAAGTTTTTTCCAAGTCCTCAAAGAAATAAACTTTTCTTCCTTTTCACACACTTAGACAAATGTCTTCCGAAGTGAAGTTTACGGGGTTAAATTAAATAATTGATATATTGAGATTGCAGTGAATAGTTGAGATGAAAGAAAGCAGCAGTCTGAAATGTTCCCCAAGACAATTTTCGTGAAAGAATACACGTTTATACAAATTAGAAGTTTTAATTTTGCTGAGATCAATCATTTTACCAAGACATCCTTCCAATA
Organism: Araneus ventricosus; assembly: GCA_013235015.1. NCBI lineage: Eukaryota > Metazoa > Arthropoda > Arachnida > Araneae > Araneidae > Araneus > Araneus ventricosus. Next base: position 77,749 of record BGPR01005890.1, on the reverse strand, counting down.
TTTACTTCACATTCTTGATTTCTGCAACAATTTTTTGGATTATCTATTGAAATGTATTTTATTTTATCTTTGCTATTATTATTATTGCTTTTTGAAGATTATTTAATAATTCATAGTTGCTTCAATTCGTGGAATGCTTTTCAGAAAAAGCGAGATATAGATTCTATTAATTCACTTTGCTACTAATTTTTTATGCATTTTCTTCACATAAATTGAAATGATGAAAGAGATTTGAGTATCGGAATACAAATGAGATTATTAAAAATTAAAGTTATTGCTTCTTTTCCCAGATAACCGCTGCAATTTTAATGAGGCTGATAGTTCCTGCGTTTTTAAATGTATGGTAAATTAGTAAAACTAAGTATATTATAAATAAGCCTGGTATATTTGCAATTAAGAAAATTCTTTATTGTATCTTCTGATATTTATTTTAAATTATGAATGAAACGTGAAGGTCATTATACTTACGAATTTAAAAGGCGATTTCCTTTTATAATATCTGTATCACGAAACTAAGGGCATGCTGTATTAAATATCGAACCATTTGTAAGTTTTGATCATTGTATGTATAAATCAGTTGTTTTATCAGTTGTTAAGAAGATATGATCTTTCATTATCTACATTATTCAAAATAACTCGCCATGTTCACCATTTCGTACTTATGAAATTGGAATGGTTTTATTCTCTTTTTTAGGCACGCAGTTTCTAAGTAATCTTTTAAATCGATTGTAACATCTCTGTAATATTATACTTTCATAGAGACACGATTTTACCATGAATTATTGTGCAGCATGTTAATGTATGGCTCTTACAAGAAAAAAAAACGACACTTTTGCTCTTTCATAGTTCAAGACAGACATTTCATTTTACACAGAATTATAAGAATATATATTAAATTGTGTTTATGCAGTAAAATTATTTCTGTATGTTAAAGAAAAATTTAACTGTTAATATTTCTTTAATTATAATCTGTTTCAAAACGGACACAATTCTTGAGTTTTTTCCAATTTTAATAGTAACACTGAGACAAAAGCATTGATTTAAGAATTTTAAATTTTTCCAAATAAGTCTCATTATTTCTTTAGATTAATGTACTTTTATAAGATTTATAAAATTTTGTTTTGTAAACGTACTGTAAATATTACTGTCAAGTTACATCTGGAGTTATATAAATGATACAAATATGCATCACTCTGCAATCCGAGGTCAGATATCGGAATAGGTGAGAATGAATTCGACCAAAATAAGATGCGACAAAATACTGAAAAAGGAGAATGTGGTGAAGAAAACGGAAGAAGATAACATTTTAGTCTAGTCTCTGCAGTCCTAAAACAACAGTAGTACTCTGCAATAATTACATTAGTTGTCGCTGAACGTTATCAAATCGGGACATAAGAATTTTGATAACATTACCCGACTGAGAACAATCTCTCTATATATAAAACGCTAAGGCAGAAAAGGACGTGGCGGAAAAAGGGGGATAATTTCTCTTTTGTCGATGTCAACGTCTGTTATCAAATAAAAACCGGAAGCCTCCGCCATGTTAGGTATAACTTCATAGGAATAGCCTGTTACTATATTCGTTGTGGCGTAAATTAACTTTTTCTTGCAAAAAATAAGTTTAAGACGTAGAGTTCACAATATTTCTTACAATATAACGAAACTTTGGATGAAATGATTAAAAAAAGATTAGTTAGAACTGAAGGAGATGGCTTATGAGAGCCACATAACGTTCAGGACAAAGTCAAGATAGTTTAAGTCAACGACTTGGATTTTCCTTCAATCTAAAATTTAGTAATCTTTAAAATTCCAAACTACGATATAAATGACAGTTGAAATAAGAAAAACCCCTGTTTCACCTTCCAGCCGTGCGTTCCGATTACAGTTGTCAAGGCATTAGCGTTTGTAGTTCAAAGTTCGGGGGTTCAGTCCTGGGTGACAAACTTTTTCTGCGAGTGTTTTCACTCGCCATCATTACCTTCTTCTACCTCTCATAATTATCTCATCATTTTAGTATCACCTTAATCGATTTATATTTAATCCTTGAAAATTAAAAACTACCAAAAAATTCTTTACGCATTTTTCTTATATATTCCTAAGCACTTTTTTCCTCCATTCTCTTTGCCGTATGACTAATATTTTGGATAGTTTAAGTTTCAGATAATATTTTCTTAAAACTTATGGGAAAATAAATTTTTTACTAGATTTTATTCCTTTTTCCAAACATGGTATATTATCCGATAAATTTAAAATAACTCCTAATGTAAATTCCATCTCTCCAATTTACAAGTGTTCTAAATTAAGAAAAGAATAAAAACTGTATTTAAAAACACTGATTCATTAGTGTACTGAAAAGCAATTATTTATTTTAATTATTTTCTACATTTTACTATTTAATTTAGAATTCATTATTATAAACATAATTTTTTAAAATAATTTCTTCACTTTCTCTTTCTTAGATTCATAAGCAGATGGCGCCATTGGCTTAACAGAATGTAAAATACCTGTAAATATAACATTTTATCCGTTACTACTGTACTGCAATTAACGTTTCATCTGTGCATGCAGTACATACAAAGGCTAAGGTTCAGACGTTCTATTCTATCGCACATTGCCTACAAATAACGTTTTATTCGAACTCATCGAACCTGCAAATAAGGTAGGCTAAGGTTCAGGAACACAAAATTTTATTCCTTCATGATTAAGGTGAAAGCATTAAAAGAAAATCAGCTTAAGATTTTTATTTATTCATAATAATGTCTTTTTTTTTATGTTCATAGTGCCAAGATGTCACACCATAATCTCTTTATTAATAATATTAAATCTAATTTGTTTTCAGAATTAATTTTTAGAATAATTATATTTGTTTTATTTTTGCAACTTTTATGTATTTGTTTATTTAGGCACTTTCATAATTTTCTTTGAAAGTTTTAATTGAAGAAAAATATTTTTTTGAGGCTAAAAAATTTTATTCTGTGCCGATTTAAGTTAAAGCATCAGAAGCAAAATAAAACTGATTCATATATATATATATATGAAGATTTTACAATAATTGTGCTAGGACATGCAGTGTCTTCACTATAGCAAGTGAAGCGAGCAGGAGGCTGAGCCCCCTAGTTAGATAAAATCAGCTATATTTTTATCACATTAAAGGAAACCAGCAGGAGTGGTCTCCCCTAAATTTTCTCGTATACTTCCCCAAAAGGTATCATTTCCACTCTCCCCGTGTGATAAAAAATTCGAAGCTACTGTAATCCAGAATGTTATGACTATCCACTAGTTTCCTTCAGCGCGCGCCAAGGTCACGAGTATCGCTAAGTGCTCCGCAAGACTAGCCAGTACGTATGCACATGGAGATAACAGATTCGCTACAATAAAAAAAATTGAATATGCAATTTGAATTTTTTTTTTTTAACCGATTGAAACGAAAATTAGGCACAGATCTATAATTAATGTTAGCATCCTTCATACCAATTTTTATTTATCTAAGCCAAAGGGTTTACGAAATATAATTTTTACAAGTATGCGATTATACAGACCGATCCTTTGACGGATTTAGCACAAACTTTATACAGACCTACATTCCTGATGATAAAACTGTGTACCAAATTTTATCTATCTAGCTATTCACGTTTTCGAGTAATAGTGTTCTCATGAACACGAACAGACAGACTTCGCGTAGACGGATTTTGTCAAAAATTTGATAGAAACCTACAAATTATGAATAAACATGACATACCAAATTTCATTGCTATAGCTCTAATAGTTTTCGAGTTATCATGTTCACAGACAGACACAATTAAAAAATTGCGTTTTTCGGATCCAGGGAGGTCTAAAACGTGGAGATTCGTCAAAATCTCGAGTTTGAATCTTTTGACGATTACAATACTTTCTCTTTGTATAACGAGAAAGTAAAAACACATACCTCAGGCCTATCTATAATTTATTTCAAAAATAACAAAAAAAAAAATTATTAATTGATGCTTGTCCTCAATTATTCCTTAAATGTCCATTTATATATTTTTTTGTAATCGTATTGTTTTTTAAAATTTTTTGAGCAATGCTGCATGCCACGTTTTAAAACAGCACGTTCTTTTGGTGTTCGTTGGAGGGTTTTCTTCAAAATACATTCGTCTCCATCGGAATCATCGAGGTTTATTGCTTGGTCTTGCTCACAAACAGCTTGACAAATTTACAAGTCAATTCTCTACTTCAAAACTGATAACATTAAACGATGTGGTGATCACAATAAAAGAATCTTTTTTGCGAACATTTGAATACGTCAGTTCGAGCCAGTGGTTTTTGATAATATAAAGCGAATGATAACATTAACCGTGATCGAATTAAGTGGCGTCCACTATAGATAGCATTCCATTGCAGCCACTGCATTCCTATTCAGGATAAAAAGAATAAGAGAAAAGAAAAAAATAGGCAGGAAGAGAGAAAGGGAATGTTGATCAGAAAAGGATCCAGTTCTCTATTTGATATGACTGCCTATCCGAAAAAAATAAATAATGACAGACTGTGCTGCATTGTAACAATGGAAGTATTTATCGTTGATGGAAAGCTATTCATTTTATTAATTCATCAACTCTTCTGATAAAGGTGTGTATACACTTGCGAGCAGAAGACGAATAGAACAGTTCGTGAACAGCTGCTCGCATGTGTAGACGGATGTTTTTACTCACCGCAAACAGTCAGGGTACAGCTGGCGGGGAGCCAAACCTATCGGTTGTATTCCATGGGACAAGAGGGGTTGTGTAATCTAGTTGCACACTCAATCAAACATGCTTTGCCTGGATTTTGAAATTATAACTGGTACATATGGTGAAATGAAAGCTCAAAATAAACAATTTTAAGTTAATTGTAAAACATTGTTAATCTATGTAAAAGGTTTTCAAATAAGAATGTTTCTTTACTCTTCTTAATTGATAAGATCCCTGAGCAATACTATAAAGAGTGGTTAAGAATCTCGAGGAATGAAAAACTTTTATAATTAAAGTGATGAGTATAATTTTCTGCAGGAACCAATCTGAACACAAGCCAAAGGCCTCATAAAGTCTTATGATGCCAATAACAGTACTACTATTGGTAAAGAAACTCACTACGTGGAATAATCATTTTTCAATGCTTCAAGACTTTACATTGCTTCTACAAAAAATAAAACAGAAGAGAATGATTTTTAAAATAAAGAGTGTGATTCTTTTATATAAGTTCAATTAAAATACTCAGTTATCGTTCAAATTAAAATCAAAGAAATACTAATACAATTCAAATTTCATTCACATTTATTTCAAATCGCAAACAAATCTTTATACAATATGATCTTTTATCTACACATGTTTAGCCACTGGTTCTAGATTATGTCGTTGATTACTTGCAAAACACTGTATTTTCAGAGTTTTCAATATTTTAGTTATAAATAAAAATAAATGCAGTCATTTAGAAACAAGAAAACATTTATCTTCAGACAATGCTTATTTGTTTATAACTTTCTCTAAACCACCTTTATAAAGGCTAAAAAATAAAGTTATATTAAATGAATAACAGACAAAAAAAAATTTCATTCCCCAGTACTTAGGTGGGGTTACTTTTTCAATTAAGAATTAAACTGAATTTCCTTTAGATTGTAAGAGCATGAAATTTAGTTTATGTATTTATATATGCTGAATACTATTTTATAGACATTACTTCTCCATATTCTGAAGAAAAAAGTTTATGAAATCTGAAATAAATATATCAAATGGTACATTTTTTTACAACATAGAACTATATATATATATATATATATATATATATATATATATATATATATATATATATATATATAAAGTTCTATGTTGTAAAGAAGAACATATATATAAATTAGTAATTAGAGAACATTAAAATTAATTTTTTTAAATTTTGATTTGACAAATAGTGCAATAGGTAGCCAATTATAAGAAATATATCAATAAAAAACAAACGGACTTTCACATGGAAAAGAAATAACTGAGAACAAATTACCACAGTAGAATTGATTTCAAGTAGCAGAATGAGAAACTCTGGTTTCAGACAATTTTTGATACATCTTAATTGTAAAACAATACACAGATTTATCTATTGTTCTACCCACAGAGCAGTTCAGAGAGAAAATTAACACACATATTATCTATTTTTATTGAATTTTGGCATGAGAATTTATTGCAATCTGGTAATATTTTCACCTCACAAGCTTCTAAAAGAATTTTCATATTGCCTGTTGGCACTTTTAGACAGCAATCAAATGATAAAAATAGTTAATCACTTAATAATGAGAATTAAATTTCATTAAATGATAAAGCTGCATATTTTAATATCTACCATATATCTTTAAGAATGAATGAAATATCACAAACACACCACAGAAATATGACGAAGATTTTCCATAAATTACAAAATATATTTAAAAAATGCAAAAAATATATAGTTATAGTAAAAAACAAAACAAAAATAATAATTTAATATAAAATTTATATGAATCAATATAGTAACATTTAAACCCCGTCATACTCTCATTAATTAAAAATTCCTAACTTCATCATCATCAAATAAGATATACACATCAGGTATCATGTTAAACAGATCTTTGTTCACATGGAGAAAAAAAAACCTTCCGTTTATTACTTAAATGCATTTTCAACATGACTAAAACAGAATCTTTTCAATAAAAAAAAAAGTATACTGTAATGTTATAAACAGATTACTATAAATACTAAAAGAGAGATTCAATATACAGTCATTCCAATGAGAAAGAAATAAGCTGAAGAATGTAAATATATATTTATCACACATTGGGGAAAAAATTTCGGTGTTGCAAACTTTATAAAAGTACATAACAGATTAAGCAGTAAGCAAACTTCAGGATATAAAAGATGAAATATTCACAATGATTTACAAAATTCTTTGAACTGAAACTCATATATTTCGTTCATGTGGCTCTTTGTAGGGATAGTTTATGTAATCAAATACATCCCTCTCTGATGTAACCTCCAGTGGTTCACCAGGAGTTCCTGTGAATCAAACAAACAGATTAAAAGTTTAGATTTATGGAAACAAAATTAAATTTTTCAATGTTGATAAATTTCACACCTTAAATTAGATTTTCTTAAATCAAGAATTCAAAATTTTCCAGTGTTGAAGCATGTCTGATTGGCAAAAAAGAATATCCAACCCCTGACATGGTAGTACAAAGTTTCAGTAATGACCACACAACTCCATAAAAGCCTTTGAAAACCTAAAACCAGTGGGAGTATTCGCCCTTCGACCAGGGGTTGCGCCAGACGGGGGACCGGGGAAGCCTTGCTCCCCCCCCCCCCCCGTCAGGGGAAATTTTTGTACAAGGTATTCAACTGTAGTTGATAAATAAGAATCCGGCGAAAATTTGAGACCAATTTACTCACTGTCCCCCCATACAGGTCATGCCCCTAAGTCAGGCAAATCAGTACTCCCCACAAGTAAAACTCTCTAACACCATTCCTGCCCTCGACTTTTATATAATACACTAAAAGATTTGTGCCCGTCTAAGACAGGCTTTTAGCTTGCCAATAATATCTCAGATTTGATTGTCACAGATTTAATAACGAAAGTTGTTGATGAAAATCTCACGCAGATTGCTAGAATGCTTAAGAAATAATAAAAGCATGAGAAACAGAACTGATGAATCAACTTACATTAACTTTCGTTCTGTGTCAATAACAGTGCTATGTTTCAACTTAACTTTCACAAAAATAAAGAGATTTATTTACAATATCCTGACTTTGTTGCTGATGAATACATTCAGGGTATTCTGAAAAAAAATGAAGGGTGTTTTTGCCTTTCTTCTTGAGTGGAATAGAGAGAACTCAAAATCACGGGAATGCTCTTTCAAAAATAAGGGAAATTCACTTCCTTTCTCAAAACCACAAGGGCTCCGAACCACTCTCTGAATTCTAAGAACCCCCCTATTCCCCAAACCCATCTGGGAGAGCCACTCCAAGCTGTGGGTGTGATTGGCACGTAGCCACGCCCACTTTCCTGACCATCAGCGACTTTGGGCGATGATTATATTATAGATTATACAATAGATCATCTGGTGTAAAGCTTGTAGTACAGTGAAAAGAATACCGTATTCATTTGGACATTTTCCCTTTGACCTAAAATAATAAAACATGGGCGCCTTATATAGCACCTTATATTTTGTGTATATTTCCTTAAACAGATGGAATATTCATAGCAGGTAAAGGCACCCACGCTTTTATTCGAACGATGCATTTTATTGTAATCAAAAAAATATTTTTAACTTTTGCATTCATTTTGACGAAATTATAATGTGTAATAGTATTTTCTCATTGAAAGTGCATTTTGAATAAAAGCTTATACCTTAATTTTTTTTATTTATTTTATTTTTAATATCCAGGCATGCATGAATGAAAAAGTAACAATTTTCTAAGTAACAGCAACAAAAATAAATCTATCTATCAAACAATTTTAATACCTTCTTTAAATGAAAACAGAAATTTAAAAAGTCCTTACAAAAAATACTCATTTAAAAAATATATATATCCCAGTAGCTGATATGAACAGACACTGCTCAGGTAGAAAATATCTTCATTTCTTTTATTGACAAAAAATTAATTATTTAATTAATCATCACATAACTTTTTAAAATAGATACTTTTAATGCTTCAGCATTTGCGAGCAAAGTTTGAAGTACTTAAAATATAACAAAGGTTACATATATACATATCAAATAAAATATTGAAGGCTACATGTTAAAAATACCTTAATCGAGAAAGTAAAAATATATTTAATATTAGCACTCGATGGAATATAAATGTTTATGTATTTTTTAAAAATACATATATTTTTAATGTAAAAATATTTTGATATGAAATATTATCATGCACAAAATCGTCTTATCATCAACAACTTTACTTTCAAATGAAATAATTTTTAAATATAGGAGCTTCTCGAAAAATTGAATGTACCAAATGAAAACTGCTGAAAGCTGGTTTTTGCCTCAACTTATTAATAATTTTTAAAGAATGATACAAAATTTAATTAAGCATTTTGAGGGGCAACTCAGAGAGAAATGAATAAAATGATTAAAAATACCTATAATATTTTAATTTAAAACAAATGGCAGCACCAAAGATAAAATATATTTTTCAATACATGGAAACATAGTTTTTTATTAATAAAAAATGACCTATTTAATTAATTGTCATGAAACTTTCACTAAAATCTTACTTATGTGTCCTAGTATTTGCAAGCAAAATTTGAAAGAAAATCTATTCAGTAGTTTGGGACTTCTGTAGTAAACAAACTATTCATAAATCTCCACTTTTATTTATATAGATCAACAGAGTTCTAAAACAGATGAAAATACAATTACCTCTTGATCCAATTGGCCGAATACTATATTCGTTTATTGTGAATTTGTGTTCTACAGCATGCTGCCGCATCTGCTGGTTAAACAAACCACTACCAGTAAAATACAAGGTGGCACAATAGTACTGATCATGAGGGAAAACCCTAGAGAAGGAAAAAAAAATTACTATCAATGCAATACTTACAAACCAGAAATGACTAATATTATCTCTCTACTGGCATGAAAAACAGACCTGATATCAATTCTTCGAAATGGATGTCCTTCTTTAAGACGACACACTCCCTAAAATAATTATTTAATTCATTAAAAACACTGTAAAAGCAGATAAAAACTTTTGAATAAGAGAAAAATACATCATCACAAACATTCAGTAACACATGAAAGTCACGCAATAGATCATGTATAAGTTAGATTCTAGAAGAATTTTAATTAATTAGCAGTATAGGCTAGGAAAATGGTTGTTTTGAAGTAAACTGTGTAATAAACTATGAAATTTTTATACGTATCTGATCTATAAAAATCATTCATATCAAAATAAAAGTATTAAACAAAATGGCATAATTTTAATATCAATGGCAAGAAATCCAATAAACTGGCCAGGCAACTAATGTTGTTTCTAATTCTGTCTTAAAATTTCTTCATAGCAAATTATTGCTTTGTATTATTGTTATTCCTTGTCTAACAGCTCATTGGCATTATTAGTGTCAACCAGTGAAAAAAAAAACCCAAAAAAGCAGAGTTGGGACGCTCTAAAAGCAGTGTGAGAATGCTCTAACCTGGGTGACAAAAACCATGCTGGTTTAAGGATCTTTTCACAACTTTTCCTTATTTATTTCTTGCTAGAAAAAAAAACAGTGCTGAAATGGCATTCCGGCTCCACTACACTCCTGGTGACAACTTACAATTGTATTTGCCTGCCATGATTGACAACTTCTAATACATGAATGACTTGATTTGTTTCTAGAATTGCTTATGACCCAATTTTGAAAAAAATGAGACCAATTTTCTTCTTATTTCTGAATAACTAAGTATTATGGTATAATGATATAAACACAGAATTTTTTTCTAAAAATATAATTTCTTTTAAATTTAAAATGCAGTAGCCTTGTGCGATTAAGCTGTAGAAAAAGTTGTATGTATTTATGAAAAAAAATTGATTTTTATAGTTTTACCCATCTAAACCTTGTATTATGTACATTTTAAGGTAAATTCCATTTAATCTGAATTTTCAGTGATCCAGACAGGGTCTGTTCCCACCTAGTCCTGAAAAGTTGGACTCTACTGTACCAAATTTCATCCATCTAGTCCTCCATTTTTGAGTTATCAAGTCCAAATGTACATGGCCAAAGAGACAGACCTCCATTAGTTGGATTTTGCCCTTTAATTTGAGAGAAAATGACAAGTCAGATAACTAAAGTTGGGTGGAGTAAACTTATCAGTACATAAATGAAAGTAATTTTATAAGTCTTTGTAGCATAAAGTCCCAATCCATTGAAAGTGTTTAAAAATATTTAAATTCTCCGTTTGTTTACTGGGAATGTAAAAAATTTATTCTTGAAGTGTTTATTTCTTCGCCAAAATTAATTTAGTAATTAGTTTAGTTAAGATGAATAGCATCAGAAAATAAATAGTAACTTCACAATCAGAAATACTTCTGGCAATGGTTATCAAAAAATTAATTCATGAAGTTAATGAAATTGTCATTACCATATACTTAGAATCCCCTAGAGATAATGTATCAGTTATCAACCCTTCCATTTCAAGTTTTGAGACAACTCGCTTCAAAAGATGAGGCTGAAAAATAAAATTATTATAGTTAAAATGAACAATCAACAAGTACATAAGGTAATAATAATAATATGTAATGTAACTACCTGTTTTGGATCAGTTGAAGAATAAGTAGGATGTGTCAGCAAAATATCAATATCACCACTTTCTGATGCTCCTTTAAAAATAAAAGTGAAATTTTATACTGCAAATATTGATTTATGATGCACAAATATCGAATTACTAATTTCAAAATTTAGGAAGATTTTGTTTCACCTTCATTGATATTACAAATTTCAATTTTCTTTGCAACTATATATCATGACATAATATAAACCAATTTTTTTTATATAAATCGACAAAAATATAAACAATATATACAAAGTAAAATCCAGTAGTTTCTTTTAAAAGAGAAAAATCATTTATTTATCTCTGTATCTACAAACCCATGAGCAAAAGAATATTACTAAATATCAACTTGTTGCACAGGTTTTTGCCAATATTTTCTATTGGCACTATTAGACTTCTACTTCAAGAGACAAGCTAACATAGCAGGAGCAAGGCAACTTTTCAAGACTCATGCAATCTCTAATACTATAAAAATAATAAATTTAATAAAAGCAGATTTTAAAAACATACTTTTATTATTGTACTGCTTGCATGCCTTGGGTATTCATTTGACTGCCAGGGCCAAATTAGTCTACTAATTTTTTTTTTACTTAATTACTTTCTATTTTTTCATTTTTAATTTATAACTCATTATTATAAATGAGGTATCCCACCAAAGCACTGTCAGGAATGATGTGTAGTTTAGATCCACTGATTGGTAACTCTTTACGAGCTGACATCATGTGAAACGGCCTATTTCTTCTCTTGCTAGCGACAGACATTGTTGTGCGATTGCGAGTGATGGAGCACGCTGTTCATAACTGCTGCCTTTATTTTAATATGATGTAAAAGGCAGCAACTACCCACCTAATTCTTTACTCTTATCTTCTTAATTTTATGTTCTGCTGTCTAATTGTTTGTTTCATCATAATTAAATATTTAAAATAGCAAACCTGTTTGTTTTCATCTGACTTTAACCCATATGGGAGCTGAGGCTTCCATCCTACATAAATACTACAGAATCTGGAAATCTATTTTTTCTTAAATTCACTAACAGGGTACAGCACTCGTATATGGTATCAAAATTTAATTAAATTAATTTATCAACTGATAATTAAGTTCTGAAAATATTAAAAGATAATTAGCACCTATGTGAATAAAACATGAAGCACATTATAACTACTGACACAATTAAACAATGGAAGATAAATATATAATTTACCTCTTCTATAACTTCCACAAATTGTGACAATATATTTTTCATCAATTCCATGACAAATGCTCACAATTTTTTTCTAAAACAAAAGGCAAAGATTTTAAATAATGCACAACATATTTTTATATATGTCTTAATTAATAAACAGAAAATTTACCTCAAGTTCTTCCATTTCTGCACGGGGTATCTTTTTCTCAAAATCCTCGAAATATCTGAAATGCATGTGTTTGTTATTTAAACCAGAAAAGGGTTCATGCATAGGCAATGCAGAACTGCAGTACCCCCAACTTTTTTCAGTGTATAAATATAATCTATCTACTTAATTTATTTAATTTTGCATGTAATGCTAAAATCCATCAATAATCTAACATAATTTCTTTTAGAAATTTCAGTCAGGGGAAAATGGTGTGCCTGTCTTCGTAGAGGAGGAAAAGTGCTCAAAGAACTGTCTTTTAACTCAGTACTGATTTCCTGCTGCAACACATGCACAGTAACAAAGCTATTCATTTCGAGTATACAATTTACGAAGGGATGAAGGTGCTGTCGAAAGTACAGTTCCAGGGATGTTAAACTACTTTTTTAAGGTGCAAAAATTTTTTGAAAGTCTAAAATTTGAAAGTAATGGAAAAAATAAAGAATAATTAATGGTAAAAAATTAATTAAAAATATTGCATTATAAAAAAAAAATTCATGAATAAATATGAAAATAATATCCCAAACATGTGCATTCATTTTAACACTATACTTTCATGATTTTTGGTACTTTTCCATTAGCCGGGCACAAATGTCGCCAATTGTGAACCAAACGCGAGCCAAGTTGCCAAGCGAAGCGAATGTTGCCAATTGTGCACCAAACGCGAGCCAAGTCGCCAAGCGAATGACGTTAGCCGGGCGTAAATGTCTCCAATTGTGAACCAAATGCGAGCCAAGTCGGCAAGCGAAGCGAATGACGTTAGCCGGGCGCAAATGTTGCCAAATAATGTCGAAACACGAGCGCGACTTGGCTCGCACTTTGACATTATTTGGCGATTCTTCGCTTGCACCCGGCTAACGGAAAAGTGTCTGATTCTTTTATTGTTCAATGACAGTTGTGCAAATTTTTATAAATGAGAGTAAGGACTGCAGGAATTAAAAAAATTATTATGAAGTTTGATTTTAATAAAAATTAAGTAAAAATCAGTAATTTCTTAGTCACCATTTCTTTGTTGAAACTTACCAATATTAAATCAAAAATCAAATCATCAATTTTTATTACCTCATAATTAAATTATTCAAAATTAATTTTAAAAAAGATTAGATTTAAGTTACGCCAAAAGGCATCGCTGCATAAGTTTCAGCATCCCCATCATGTATGAGCCATCACTGATTATTTACTATGTCTAATTATTGTCAATATCATTTTTTTTACAGTTATAATGATTAATACAAATTTTAAATAGAAATAATAAAATGAATGTACTAACTTTAGACCAATTTTCTGCTGGTGATTTAATTTGTCAGCATTTTTCTTCAGGTCTGAAAAAAAATTTTTACTCCATAAACATAATGCAGAGGAACCCATAAAAAACAACAGCTGCACTCAGGAATATAGTTAAGAGTTTTTTAAAAAAAGAAATCCATTTACTTACAAAAGAGAAACTATTAACTAATGAGAATTAACTAACTAATGGTTATTAATCATCACAAACTTGTAAAATACTGACAAAGTCCAAACAAAAAAAAAAAAGTCCTTTAAAAGGAAATCTCATCATAGAATCACCATTTCTCTTCACAATTTTCTATTAGGACTTCTTAAACACACGATTATAGAGAAAAGTATTAGATTTTCAGAAAATTCTATAAAAACCTATTCTACACATATTTGAAAATTTGTAATAAGAGTGAAGAAAATACCCATGAATTTTTTAAAAAAATCAACTAAACTCTTCATAAAAAATGGAGTTAAGGTGGGGATTTCTTTTTATATAAAAAGTAGGGTATTAAGAAGCTCTATTTTCTTAACACAAATTCAAAGTTACTTGGTTCCTTATTTTCTACTCCCTGTTTGAGTATTTCACATTATATAATTTGATATAAATGAAAATTTCAGAACTAAAGACAGATAAAAGAAATACAAAGGAAATTTGTTCATTCTTTTTTAAAACTGACCCACTAGCAATGCAAGAAACTGGTCAAGTCTTTAATTTAATATAAGAAATTGTTGATCTTTTACATTTGGAAATTCATAATAATGACAACAATGAGCAGTTGAACTCGCACAGCAAAGAGCTGATAATTGATGAGATTATGGAAATATGTGAGCGAACCGCTACTGTAGAAGCTGACACTTCAGACCTAGATTCAGCAGACAAGCAAACAACAATTACAAACTTGAGAGAAAGTCTCTGATCACATGGATAGGGGTTACAAATTCTGCAGTCAATAGATCTAAAGAGAAACATATTCTAACTGCAAGGCAGTCATTACAATTAAGTCACAGAAAATATTTCTTTAAATATTATTGAAATTTAAAAAAAAAAAATGCTTTCACATTTAAGGAATTTTATATTTAAAACTACTTTAATGATTCATTCAATTCATAAGAAAATTTCTGCTTTAAACACTTTCACAGTTTACTAAAAACAAATTTAAAAGACACTCTTTTATTAGTATACTAAAAAAGTACAATCTTTTTTATTTAATTATTTCAAACTTTTTAGTCTTTAATTTAAATTCATTATTATAAATATTAGGGACTGTTGAAATCAATTTTGTTTTCATATTTGCTATCAGATGGTAACACTCATATAGAATCAAAATTTTATTAAGTTGATCAATTAACTGAGAATTACGTTCAGAAAATATAAAAATAGCGTATTGTAATCAAGAACACACAACTGTATAATTTTTGAAAACTTTAGAATATCAGGAAGCAAGAGAAAAATCGATCCAAAATTCCATCTTCACAAACATGAAAAAAGTTAAGTTAAATAAAAATATGCAAAAATTTTAAAAAAAAATATTAAAAATAAAATCAATTTTGGTTTTATAAAAAGATACTAATATCAATTCTGAAATTTGAAAGTTTGCTATAAATCACATATGTAAGATAATCAAGTATTTAGTATAGTTAATGAGAAGCAAGATTTCAATATTCATACCTTCTATAGTCATTATTCCCTCTTTAACAAATTTCTGAGCAGCAGCAGGTCTGTATAAATACAAGACAGAAATTGTTTCCAAATTATGATTAAATGAATCATACAGGTACTATTCCATTAGCAGGGCTCTGATTGTTGCCGCTAAGATTTGACGAATTATGCCTAAGAATTGTCAGGTTTCTATCTGGGGCCCTGATGATGGAATTGCACCATCATATTAATTTAAAAATATCGACAAAATCTGTAAGATGGAACCAGGAGTGGTGCCAGTGGAGTGTCTGGGGGGGGCCAGGACCCCCGACAGAGATGTTGTGCCCCCACCCCGTCGGGGCAAATTTTTGTAGCCCGTTCATGCAACGGCTATTCAACTAGTAGATAAATAAAGATCTGTCCAAGATTTCAAAATGCCCCTTCCCTTGTACAGCAGATCGTGCCCCCTGTTGGGGAAACCCTGCCCCCCCCCCCCGGTTGGGGGACTCTAAAGCCACTCCTGGACGGAACTACATTTGGATACTTTGCATCAGGATGTCTTTATTACTAGCAGAGACTAGCCACTTTTGGTGAGAAGATAAATTTATTATCAATTAAATTTATATTGTTTCTGCTATTCTAAGTTCCTTGAGAGAGTATTTGAAACTTCAAATTGTGATAGGAATTTATAACCTGTACCATTTTAAGAGCGTTGTGCCTATGCAGTTCTGTTCATTGTGCTCATGCACCTGCTTAACTTCTGGTTTCTGATTTCTCCAAAAGAATTCTCTTTCTTTTTCAATTCCTACTATTAGTTCACACTCTCCCTATATATATTTATATATCTTGTTCAAATTTTCAATCGTTAATAAAATACTTTTTATTCATCCACTCAAGTTCAAATATATTTTTTAAAACTTGTAGTGGATGACACTTGATGTTAATACAGTTTTTTCAATTTTTTTTTCTTTGTTGACCTAAGAAGGAATTGACTTTAAAAAAAAAATTATATTACTTGTTTTAAGTTTGGATGTACAGTTGAAAACGATATAAAATTTAATTAACCCTTTGAGGATGGCTGCTCGCATATCTCTACGAGAAGCCGGCATGCTCGCGTATCAGTCGTCCTCAAAGGGTCAATGTAACAATTTAGTAGCTTAAAGTAAATATGCTCATAAAAACATAAAAATAGTCTCCCTGAAAGCCTGTCAGAAATACATCTCAACACTTCTTATTGCTCACAATCTATAAATGTTAAAGTCAAGCAAAATATTAAGCATTTGATTTAGAACTGTAACCTCTTTAGCTACATGTAAATCACATTGCCATCAGTGGCCATCTGCATACTTATTTTTTGTATCATCTTCAAATTTTGCAACAGTAACCCTCAATGCTTCTTCTTTTAAATGATTCCTTACATTCAAAACTCTCCGAATCTGAAATTTTAGATAATTTGAATCGAAACAACCGAAGATATAGAAGAAAAAAAGATTTAGGGGGTTTGTCTCAATCTGCACAAATGTAGAAAATAGGTCATTTTTATAACTCTTTACTTTTTACATTTCATTAATTGATTCTATAACTTAACTCTGGGCCTATCAACAGTTCTTAAAATGATGTGGAGAGATACAAGCTAAAACATTTGTGAAAATATGAATGCAAAATTAAATATTTTCATGTTCATTTATGGAAAGAAATTAATCAGATACAAACAAAAACTCTTTATATTCATCACCAATTTTTAGTTTGCTTCTTTGATCTTGATGTATAAAACCAGATTTACAAAAACCGATGATTTGACATTACTAATATAATAGCCCAGATCTCTCAGTAACACTCTGACGTCACCAACAATAAAACGCGAGCCATAGTATAGCGAGACATTAAACAGCATTATTTCATTGTTAGAGAATCTAAATTTCAGTAATTTTAAATTTAAAACAGTAATTGTCATTCTAATTTCAAATCAAATTTAATAGCTCTAAAATAGTGAAATAAAATTTTCTATCCATTGATATAAAATTTATCTCACTATGACCAATAGTTCCCGAAAAATTTTAAATTATATTAATCATATATTTCAAATTAATTTCCGTTTTTGAATAGAAAGTAGTAAATTACGTCAGTGGTATATCATGTGCATAATATAGTTTGGCCGACACGATACACGATTGATTTCACGGATGGATACCATGATGGATTTTTTGGATGCCACGATGATTTTTGGAATAAAGAAATATGTAAATCATATGCAAATAAAAAAACTATTTCCTGTCATAAAACATATGTTTATTTATTTGTTTTCAATCAATGTTAAACATTTCTCTCACATACATATCTATTTAAACATGTCAAATTTGACAGAAAATCTCTCGAATGAAGAGGCAATTTGCACCCATCATTTATATGTTGATTAGATTAAAAAGTAAATTATATATATATGAAAATATAACACAAATTTTGATTATTTGAAATATTTAACTATATATATCTATATATTGTTGTAAATTCCATATACTTGGATTGCCTTTTTACTTTCTCGTATACAGAGAGAAAATATTGTAATCGTCAAAAAATTCGAACTCGAGATTTTGACGAATCTCCACGTTTTAGACCTTCCCGAGTCTGAAAAACACAATTTTGGAATTATGTCTGTGAACATGATAACTCGAAAACTATTAGAGATACAGGGATGAAATTTGGTATGTGATCTTTACACATAATTAGTAGGTTTCTATCAAATTTTGGTCAAAATCCGTCTACAGGAAGTCTGTCTTTCTGTCTGTCTGCGTTCATGTGAACGCTATAACTCAAAAACTTGAATAGCTAGATGGATAAAATGTGGTACAGAGATTTACTGTCATGAATATAGGTGCGTATAAAATTTTGGGCCAAATCCGTCAATGACTGTCTGTTGGTCTGTATAATCGCATGTCCAACGAATCCGCTATCTCCACACGCATGCTTACTGGACGCAATCTTCTGTGCATGATATTTATTGACTTCTGCTTGGCGCTTTTTTTTTTTAATCCGATTTGCCAAGGGCATGCGTACTGGTAGCAATCTATGCACGCAGGAGGATTATGTGACTTTGGCCTTGAGCCAGCAAGAGTAGAAATTGGTACACATTTAAATCGGAATGCATCTCTTTGAATTTTATTCTTTACCTAAATATTTTCTGATAGTCGTTGGATCCTGGGTTACAAAAGGTTTGAATTTTTTTATCCACGCGGGGGGAGGGAAAACAGCACCTTTTTCAAGAAGTATACGAGAAAGTTTAGGGGAGACCACTCCCGCTGGTTTCAATAGTTTTGATAGCAACAGAGTTCTTTTACATGTGAACATCTAAATGTTTAAACTTACCTTTTGCTCTTTAGTATCTATAGTATTTTCAATTTTTTAGATTTTATTTTAGATTTGGTTATTTTGTTTAATTAATGAATTTTAGTTTATGAATTGCATTTTGATATGTCTTGTTTACTTTGGTTTTGTATGTTCAAGTGTTTATATTGAAAATGTTACTTGAGTTTTGATTGTTTGGAAAATATTTAACTATATGTATGTATATGTAATAATCTCACTTAATTTTATTTCAAATTCTAATATTATATATTTTAAAGTCTTAATGTATTCCAAAATCGCCTTTCTTAAACTCCAGTTTCGTTTTATTTCCCGCTCTGGAGGTATATTAAATCTCGCGTTTTGTCATATTTATTGCTAAAAGAATATTCTAATTGCTTCCACGCACCAACATAAATCGCGAATTCTTTTCCAGACTTTTCCCTAAAATACTTCCGTAATATACTAAAAATAGCTATTATTCCCTTCACTTTGATATCACGTGTCTATCTGTTAAATCCCTACCTGAAACCAGCGGGAATGGTCTCCCCTAAACTTTCTCGTATACTTCTCAAAAAAGGTGCTGTTTCCCCTCCCCCCGCGTGGATAAAAAAATTCGAACCTATTGTAACCCAGGATCCAATGACTATCAGAAAATATTTAGGTAAAAAATCAAATTCGAAGAGATGCGTTCCAATTAAATGAATACCGATTTCTACTCTTGCTGGCTCAAGCACAAAGTCACATAATCCTTCCGCGTGCACAGATTGCTACCAGTACGCATACACATGGAGAATCGGATGAAAAAAAAAGCACCAAGCAGGAGTCAATAAATATAGTGCACAGAAGATTGCGTCCAGTAGACATGCACGTGGAGATAAGCAGATTCGTTGGAGATGCGATTATACAGACCGACAGTCAACCTTTTGACGGATTTGGCCCAAAATTTTATACAGACCTACATTCATGACGATAAAACTGTGTATGAAATTTTATCCATCTAGCTATTCAAGTTTTTGAGTT
The DNA here is from genome assembly GCA_013235015.1 of Araneus ventricosus. Taxonomy (NCBI): domain Eukaryota; kingdom Metazoa; phylum Arthropoda; class Arachnida; order Araneae; family Araneidae; genus Araneus; species Araneus ventricosus. Next base: position 57,795 of record BGPR01005890.1, on the reverse strand, counting down.
ATAGCGTTCGCATGACCACGGACATACACACAGACAGACTTCCCGTTGACGGATTTTGTCCAAAATTTGATAGAAACCTACAAATTATGTTTAAAGACTACATACCAAATTTCATTCCTTTATCTCTAATAGTTTTCGAGTTATGGTGTTCACAGACACACACACAGACATAATTCCAAAATTGTGTTTTTCGGACTCAGGGAGGTCTAAAACGTGGAGATTCGTCAAAATCTCAAGTTCAAATTTTTTGATGATTACAATACTTTCTCTTTGTATACGAGAAAGTAAAAAAGCAGGGATTTTCTGCTCACTTTTACTTAAAACTTCAACTAAGATGTTGGTATGTCCGCCACTCTTCAAAATATTTTTATAATTTTTATAATAAAGCAAATTGGTTAACAACTCGGCTGTTTTATGACTGCAACAACGAAAACATTATATATATATATATATATATACCAAAAAAACTTAAATAGTAAATATGAAATAAAAATATTTCATCAGAATTATTTTTTAGAGTAGCTGAAAATGATAATTTGGGGATTCTTTTGAAAACACTATCTATGAAAATAATTCGTATGAGATTCTTTAGATCAGTGGTTTACTTAGCCATTGCTTTTTTTACAGCCAACTATTATGATGATTTGTTGACACCTGTTCCACTCTTCAAATTGCTGATTCAATTACAAACTAATTAATACAATAAATATATTTTCTTTAAAAAATACACTTTCTGGTGTAATTATGACATGCAGATTAAGGAAACTTAAAACAGCTGCATAACGAGGAATGAACAATTACACAAAATTAATAATTTTATGAAAAGTCTTACCCAATTCCAATCACTTTAGTCAGCAAATTTATTGCTTGAGAGGTATCATCTTTTCTAATCTAGAGTATAACAAAGATTGCATGAACATTTCTTGCCTGCTTAATGTAGAACATATTTGTTAAAAACAAAAGAATTGAAATATTTACCTTTTCAAGCTTTTCAAGTTTTCCTGTATCAATGAATTCATCAATTTTGTCTGCAATTTTCTTTCCAACACCTTTCTATAAAATAAAACTTACTTTGTTAAGTTTGTAAAAACACACAAGCTATTTGTAAGTTTTAAGGGTACTATTCCATTAACGGGGCCCCATTAATTGCTGCCATGCTTAAATGTTGGCACTATTCCGTTGGAGAGTTGGTGTCATTCTATAAGTGAGTTATTTCCAGGATTTGGCAAGCTATCACTAAAATTAGGCAGGTTTTGTAAGGAGCCACACTAACGGAGTAGTGTAGAAGTAGTGCAGTGTATTAAGAATAAAGAATGATCCATCATACCAATGCCTGAGCTTCTTTACCACCTTTTATCCTCACAGGATGTCGAGCCAGTGAGCTTGCAGCAGTGCTATAAGCATTATATTTATGGATATTTCTATTGACATTCTTTTCATAGTCTGCAAGTTCTAAAAAGCGAAACATAAATTGTAACATAAATATATATATATATATACACCACTTTATAATTAATCTCTGGTCATATTTTTTGGTGACATTTACTTTAACTTATTACAGTAGCATTATACATATCTTTGGGGGCCACCACCAGAGGTGTTACAGTTGCATATCATCACTTAACAAGAAACACAACACTCTCAATTTTTTGGAATTTCAAAGAGGAAGAAAATACTCAATTTTTTGTGACCAATAACAAATATTTCTGATTTTTTTTTCACACCTGGTAGGAATATATGGTCTCATGTTCATATTAGATGTGAAAAAACTCAAGAAATATTTGTTATTGGTGGCAAAAAATTGAGTATTTTCTTCCTCTTTGGAATTTCAAAAAATTGAGATGGGTGGTGTTGCTTGTTAAGTGATGATATGCACATACACACTGCTACTTTTAACCCTCAAAGACTGAAAAAAAGGCTCAATCTTGAACATTTACTGGGGTCCCATACTGCATAGTTATGGGGTTCCCAGTAAACGTTCAGGTTTTTATCACATTCCATTCAAGCGTGTGTTTAAATTAATGTTGTCTAAAAGTCAAAACTTAATTTGGGAGTTATTCTCAACAAATTTATAACTCAAAAATAACACAAATATAGTGACTATACATTAGAATGGAATGAAAAAAACTTTTTTCCTTTTTCAACTTGTAATAGTGTGCAAAAGTTGCCTTTTGATGCAAAAAAGACAAAAATTTATGATGTCCAATTGACAAAAATTGATACATGTTCCAATTTGATGGCAATTGAAACGTGTATTGAGGTGCCACAAGTACGATCAAGTTTCATAAATTTGAAAAATTTTGCTCTATTTCAACCTTTTTCTTTAATTTCTCATTTGCAGTAAAAAAGCTCAAATGATATGTTTTGTACTTTTTATTCCTTTTTATTAATAAAACAAATGTTTTTAGGGTGTTTAAAACATATTGTGAGTATATAAAAATATTAATTATTAGCCAAAAATGTGCAAGAAATCAGCTATGAATAAAAAAAGAATATGCTACTTCTAATCTGGAATTTTTTCTCTGTTATATATTTAACTGACAAAAAACGCTTACAAGTACTTCATGCATCCTTGTAATTTCTGTTGTGTAACAAAATGCATTTTGTGTTTTGCCAATCAACCAATAATCAATAATGTTAACAGGGGAGAATTTTTAGTACTTTGAGGTGATATTTGTTTGTGGTGTGAGTTCTTTCCAGCTCAATAAATTTAATATTTCGATTTTCTTACAGCCGATATTTTTTTTCTTTACTATTGACATAAAAAGAGAAGTAACAAATGTATATATTTTCCTTAGATGCGAGTTAAAAAGGGCATGTTAAAATATCTATGTAAATATAGGTAGTTTTTGCTTAGTATTATCGCAAAGGACAGAATATCGACCATTTGTTTATAAAAGAACCTTTTCCCCTTGACGAATTTGATCCCAAATTTGATACATACTTACAATTTTGACATAATTACCAAATATCATTATTTTTGTTTGTTCTATTTTTTAAAATTAATTTGTTCACATACAAACAGACAGCTCCAATTCCAAAAATGTTTCTTTTGAACTCAAGAAAGTCTACAAAGTGAAAAATCCCAAAATCTACAGGTAGAATTTTTTGATTATTGCAATACTTTCTTTATTTATCTGAGAAAAGAATGACAGTAGAAATAGCAGTGATGTATTTAGGGTAAGTGGCCACTGAGTCTTAATACGATTCTTTTGCCCCTTGCGGTCATTAGTGCCTTCGAAAGTATAAATGGCACCCAGTAAAAATGCATTTCTTTTTTTGCTCGAACATATTTTAGGCATTCAAAAGTAACAAATCCTTACTGGTGTTTAGTACCCATGATGCATCATGGTTATAGTTGTAAACAACTTTACCCCTGCCCTTCGTTGCTATGCCACTGAGAAACAGATGTCTAGCAAAATACCATTCTTACAACAAAAATACTGAAAAGACTTGCTGAAAGTAGCATCTATGACCTGAATCCACAATCCACATCAGGTAGGGATGGATGGATTGGAAGCCACCTACTGTGGTGTTGATTTTGTGCCCCAAAAAAATTTTGCGTGACAAGATATTCTACTGAGTTCGTCAGTGTCTTGTCCATCAACTGCTTTATGCCACGGGGAATATTGCAACTATGCATAGCAACAAGAATGAACATTTTGACTCATTTCTAAGAAAAATAAAAACAATTATTACTGTCCTTGTTAAGTCGATAGCATAAGAAAAATAAAGCCATAAAGAATAATAAAGATTGCATTTTTTGATATGGCAAGAGCATCTCTAGCAAATGCAATCTCACAGTACTAATTCTTCTCCAGTTGAAATATAATATTTCAAGATAAAATAGGAATATTAATATGAATACACAGTTTCACGTGCCATTATAAATCAAAATGCAAGCAGTACACAAACAAATCCTAGAATAACGAACAATGAAGTTAACTTCATTCATTATCTTTTATTGGCGAAACACAAAATACATTTTGTTACATAATACAAATAGTAAACAATGGCGGAGAGTCAGGGGTGATTTCGCCCCACACACCCTGGGAGAAATTAAATTTTAATTCATCTTAACTCCTTAAAACAAAGAATTTGGAGAAACCAGCTAATTTTGTAGCTAAATTTTTAAATTTGTTATCTATCTTCTATACTCTTCAGATACTTTTAGTTGACAATAATGTTTTTGCCACAGAGTTGTGGCGATTTAAATCAACTGATTTAAAAAAAAATCACTGATTTAAATCACATTATTTTAAATATCAAGTTAATCTGCTTTAATGAAATAAAACCATTCATGTATTTTTAAATATTGATTTTGAAATATTTTTAAATGCATATTTAAAGAAAGAATATATAGAACATAAAAAAATATTTTATTGAATTGATGTAACTAGAGTACTTCCATATCTTTATTTTTGAGAACACAAGCAAATTAGATTTTAAATAAATCTCTAATGAGCAACACAATAAAATGCAAAGTATGAGATGCTCCTTTTTTATAAAATAAAATAAATATTGTGAAAGGATCATGCTCAAAAAGAAAGAACATTGTAAAATGCAGTGAGTTTCATTTTAATATTGGAGAAAACTAAATAGTGTTTGGGACAACAAAGTTTTTATATTGCAATAATGTTCAGATGTAAGATAATTAAATAATACATATAAATGTTCCAAAAGAAATAAAAACATCTATATAGTGCAATTTAAACTATGATCTATACTTATAAAAGGTAATGTTTGTGTGTGTGTGCACAAATATTTTTTAAATAGTTGTTTACATGTTTGAATTGTTATTTTTTTTTTTAAGAAAGTACAACTTAATAACTGGTATGTTGTTATATATATATAATTCTATGACTGTACGGCTCATTGTCTAATAAGAAAAAGTTATATATATATATATATAACTTATTATATAGATCATACAGAAACAAAGTAAACAATACATATCAAGAAGCAAATCCTATACTAAAAAGTCATTATTTGAACAATACAACCAATTTTAAAACAAATATAAAGAGTTGAAAATACTAAAGATACCATGAACATAACATTAAGTTTAAACTTATGTCAACATGTAAAAAAACTCTGTTGTTATTAATAGTATTGAAAAAGGCAATCCAAGTATATGGAGTTTTCAACAATTAATATAGCAGCTTCACTGTGGAGAAGCTATATATATATAGTTTTTAAAAAAAATCATTAAAATAAAAAAAAATCTTGATTTAAATCAAATAAATCAATTTTTTTGGAAAAATAAAAGAAAAAATTGACAATCCTGGCCACCGCCGCCAAACACACATACTTATAACTTCCAATCGCAGCTACTGATGCTAATAAAGAAAATACATAAAATACTTGTAAGCATTTTTCGTCAGTAAAAAGTATATCAGAGCATTAATTCCCAGATTAGAAAACAGCATATTTTCTTTCTCCATAACCGATTTCTTGCACATTTTTGGATAGTAATCAATATTTTTATATAACTCACAACAGGTTTTAAACACCCAAAAAAAGTTTCTATTAATAAAAAGGAATAAAAAGTACAAAATATTTAATTTGAGCTCTTAAACTGCAAATGAGAAATTAGAGAAAAATGTTCAAATAGAGCAAAATTTTTCAAATTTATGAAACTTGATCATATTTGAGATGCCTCAGGACATGTTCCAATTGCCATCAAATTCTATATTTGTCTTTTTTGCATTAAAAGGCAACTTTTGTGCACTATTATAAGTTAAAAAAAAAAAAAGAGAAAAGGGTTTTTCGTACCACCCTACTATACATGTTGCAATACAGATTTTCCAATTTTAATCCTCTTCTTAAAATATAAACACAAGAGGCTAAAACATTTAATTAAGGATTTAACTAAAAAGAGACTCTACTTTCAAAGGGTAAAGAGAGAAAAGTTACTATTCCATTAACATGTCCAAATCATGATAAGCCTGAATATTAATGCTAATCCATCAGCACCAACATTTGTCACTAATATTTGGTGAGAGTTTTAACTTATTATTATGATTTGTCAAGTTTTTGTCTAAGTCCTGCTAATAGATTTATTCCTATTTAATAGCACAAGAAAAATTTTGTATGTTATTTGTCAGGAACATCATTCAACAGTCTCTTATAGCTTGTTATGTTATTTGGTCATTCCACCTCAAGTGATCCGGAAAAAAAATTTGGTTGCTTGACCATTTTATAATTAAATGATTTTTTTTTGTTTATTAATTAACTACATGATTAGAGAGTCTAAGAAGACCAAGGCTCAACCAAAGTGTACGGTATGGCGCCAAACTTGGATTTTCTTTGGCGAAAAATCGCTAAATATGGTAAGCCAATGGCGGACTGTAACATGGCAAATGTGGTAACATGGCGGACGTTTGGCGAGTTTTTTATGATTTGGCGCCAGCTTGGCGAGAGATGTACCGTACACTTTGGTTTTACCAAGACCAATTCTAAATTTTTATCTTTTTCCGAATTCTGATTGGCAGCCATTTTTGTTTTATAAAAAACATGCTGATTTTTGCGTTTGTAGGGGTTTGCGTTAACTTATATTACTCAGAACAGGTGAACACGAGGTTGGTAAAACAAAAATCAGTTTATTCAGGAAAATATAGCCTTTATTATTTCCAGTATACATTTAATTAAAATTGTATCCCAAACAACAAAAATCAACCTAAAAGTTTGACTTTAATAATGACAAATTTTCAATCTTTGAAGGAATATCATTACCAAAAGGAATCTATACTCCATATTATTTTTTTTTGGGGGGGAGGGGTAGCTACCCTAATGTACTGTATTTACAAAAAATTTCAACCCTAAGATTTGCTTCTTTTAAGAGATACAGGCTTCTACAATCATAAAATTTCAAAAAAATCCAAATTTTGACACCTTATAACTTCACTGGGAAAATGTTTACAAATCTGAAATTTTTACAGATAAACCCTCAATATTGCATTATACTGCTGTAAGAATTTCATGTTTGAGATTTATCTACAAGTCAAATTAAAGGGCCTTAAAAATCCCATAAAAAATGTAATTTTTTGCAGAAAATGACAACTATCAACTTCAGCTGTTACCAACTAGATACAATGAAATAAACGAAGAAAGCAACTCAAACGCAAAGAATGATACATTGGAGTCAAAAGCTGTAACCCAAGGCATTAAAAGAAAAAAAGAAACTTTGGAAGGAATTCTAGGAAAAAAAAGAAAGAAACTTTCGGATATAAATGATCACAGATCAATGAAACTATAAGCTAGTTTTTTTACTGCTTTTTTTTTCCTCACCCACCTTCTCCACTCTAATTTTCAAAGATTCAAGATTTCTGAAGGAATGTTTAGAAATTCTGGGATAATACAGAGATACTTAATCTTTGCTTATTATAAAAAATGCCTATTAATAGAAAGATATGACAACAAAATAGACAATATAATTTTCAAAATGCATTTGAAACTATAAAAAAATTATAATAGATTTCAGCTAAAAGAGGACTTATTACTTTGTATGACATATTGAACGAAATATTAACAGCTTTTAATTTACACAACCTAAAAATAATATCTAGCAATAAATACAATTTCTAGACTACTAACAATTTATTCTTTAATTATAAATAATTATTTATAAATATTTAAACATGTAGAAGTTTGCAAGGAAAAGGAAAAAATTGATTGTTTATGTTAAAAGTGCCATCACAGATACATGATGGAATGCTAATAAAAATGGGTCGATTTAACATACTCTTTGCAACAAATCAATCAAAAATAGGTAAAAAAGCTGCCAGTTACAATAACTTTCTTCATAAGTATGCTTCTAATTCTTAACAACAACAAAAAAGAGTGTTTCTTCTTCTTTTTTTTAATTATTACATGTTCTAGACCATTATTTAATGGCAATGCTATCTAAAATCTAATAATTATTTAATCATTTTCAAATGAAAAATGATATTCTATGTAATTAATCGATTAAACACTAATTGATGTTTAAAATAGCCTTTCATGTACCTTGTAGAAATTCGCAAAAATCACTATTGGGGCCTTTAGATTCAGTTGCTTTTCTTTTACTTGTCATTATCACAAGATAGTGATCACCAAAAAGATTCTATTTTTTAATGAGCAGGATTTTCCAAAGCCATGTAACGAAAAATGCCAAAAAATTATTCAGCTATTGCACCATTACTCTAAAATCAAATCAAATAATTTAGAAGGTAAAATTTTAAACTTCGCTGTTCGACGTAAAATTGTAAATAAACAAATTAATAATCGTTGTTGCCAACTGTATGTGCCGATATATTCTAGAATAAAAATAATTTCAATTGAAATTATTCGTTTTGATTTTGTAGAGAAAAACTGAAATATTTTTGTAGGAAGAGAGAAAATGTATCTTATTAAAACAGAAATAATTTATATGTTCAACGAAAGAATCTAATTTCAATTTTGAATTTCAATTTTCACTACTCGTTTGAAAACAAAGCGGAAGTAGCATAAAACACCGGAAGTTACGAAATTGAGCCACGCAGCAACAAACAGTGACTTACACTTTCGGTTTGTTTGTTTGGATATGGAGTATTTTAAGAGTGGGTTGAAGTCCGTCTTAGGTGGCCCTCAAGATGCCCAACAACCTACTGCTGCAGAAACTGTATGTAAAATTAGCTATTTAAAGCAAGATATTGTAACACCGACATATTTTTATTTAATTAGTTAGTTGCAGAATAAGAGTCAATGTTCCATTTTTTATAATGACAGGTTTACTTCTATACTAACGAATAATTGAATACTTTTTGGTGTGCATAGTTTAGGAAAATGAAAACATTTAGAATAAATACATATTAAGTGATACCATCGCTTACATTCGTTGTTTGATTCAATATACCGGCTCTTCATTCACCATGTTCTTAAGTGACGTGTTCAAACCTTGAAAACGTGTTGAGGAAAACAGCTGTTAAATTTGCGTTTATTAAAGTATTTTTTTTATATATCTTCTGGCGCCTTTTAGTATCGGAAAGTAATTAGAATATTAATTTCAAATCTTCTGGGATTTCATCGTGCGCTTCTACCTCTTCAAACCATGTTTTGCGATCACAGGATCATATTCGAATTTATATGTTTTTTGACCAGAACATAGATCATTCTTGAACTCAGAAATTTGTTTCATTGTGCATAATTGTGTAATACAGCATCTGATATTTGCTTCCAAACACACATGCTGGAACATAGACATTTTGCATGCATTAAGAAAGATTTTAAGTATGCTCTCCTTAACTTTTCTTAATTATAAGCCTATTAATTTTCCATTTTTTTAACCACAAAACCATATAATAAAGCTAAATAATTTTTTGTTGAGTTTTGTAATGTGAAATTACTCTAAATGTTTTCTTAAATGTCATGATTTCACTTACTTTTAGGTGGCAGTTTTATGATCCCTGAAGTGTTTTAATTTTTAACAGTTTTATCGGAAATGTTTTTAATTATTCGCAATTCTCAGGTGTAGAAATAGTTCCCTTGTCACTTTTTCTGTTTACTATGTTCTATGAATCCTTTGCACTGCTGAGGCATTTCTCAAGTGTCATTCTAAGCAGTGCATTATTTTGACATTTCTTGATTTTGATAGTTATAAAAGTACCTGCAGAGTTGTAACAAGACTGAGATTAATTTTTCAGAAAAAAGTTAACTTATATCATCTTATTTTTTAAATTTTGAATAGTTAAAATGAGCTTTCATATTCAGTGAACATTATGCATCTAATTACTTTTCTGAGTGCTAGGGTTTAAATATGAACTTTGGCCAGTAAACGTGGAGTTTACGTTGCCGGCCTGCTTCTCACCAATTCTTCTTGGTGCAATTTCATGTGCCATCGCCAAATACTGTTTTGGATGTGCAGTATGCTTTTTATTGCTCTCTTGCGCATGCGTCACCTGAAAACGAGAGATTGAGCGCGCAATGCCTGTGGCATTTCAAGTGTGTTCCGGGCAATTTTTTTAACTTAAAAAAACATCAGCGTCTTCGCTTTCAGCATAGCAGGAAACTAGTAGCTCCGCTTTCCCATTGGATGGTAGGAATCCACGTTTTTTAAAAAATTCCGAAAACGAGAATTTCCACACGCAATGCCTGCGGCATTTCAAGCATGTACCGGGCAAATTTTTTAACTTAAAAAAACATCAGCGGCTTCGCTTTCAGCATAGCAGAATAATCGTAGCTTCGCTTATTCATTGAAAAACGAAACACACAGAATAACATACACGGTACTGAACCGATATTCGATCCGAAGAATTTCAAACGAAGTTTTATTCAAATTCGAATTAATCGACCAATTGCATCGAAGAGTTGAACAAAACAGTCTAATCGAAACGTGACGCAAGATAGCCTGATAAGCAAAACACCGATGAAAGGATAAATTTATGCGCATGCGCGCTTGTCACTCATTAAAAACATATAGACGCAACCAAAACAAATGTTCTCTCATCACCATTCTTGGCAGCAAAGATTTGGTGATCCTAAGAGGAACGAAGTAGGCGGGCACCGTAAACTCCAAGTTAACTCTTTGGCCATGGTTTAACTGCAGTCTAGGAAACTATTTTTCTCCAACTATTTTGGAAATTATTATTACTAGAAACTGAATAGGATCACTGATGACATGGTGTACAATACATTTTGAATTCTCGGCTTTTTAAGTACTTGTTATTGATTGTTTGCAAAATTAAATTGGTGATTATACATTGCAATATATACCTTCTAACAGTCACCATCTTTTATTTTCTTCTTCAGTAAAGTAATAATCTTTCTTCTGTAGTATGAACAATCGCGTTAAGCACCATAGTTGTCAAGAGTAATCTTTCCATAAGTTTATAAGAACTAGTAACACTTAAAATGTAAATTAAAATGCACAATTTCAATTAAAAAGTATTTTAAATTATAATAAATGCTAGCCACATTTAGCTACCAGCTGTTCACTCATAATATTAATAGCCTTTGGCTATGCTCACAACTTGGTGAAATAAATCGGCATTTACAAAGGCGGAGGGACTCTGCCAAAGTTTTATTTTGTGATATCTCTTGAAAATGGAGGATCGAGGGGGGCAGTCCACCATGGTCCACCGTCATGATATATCTAGACATTATAAGCTTTCATATGAAATAAAAATTGTCGAAATGGGTCCAACAGTTAGGGCTGGGAAACTCTGTCAATGTTTTCCCCCCCATAGAGAATGGACAGTGGATGAGTATTCTTTCAAAAATGGAGAGTGGATGGCTGGGCTAATGACCATCTGGTTTTGCCAAATTGTTTTAAATATATAATGTATAAAAAAGGTAAAATTTTGCCAAATATACAAGTGAATGACAGCAGGCATTTTTTTTTTTTTTCCCTTGCTTTAAAATTTTGAAATTCCTTAATTGAAATGATTTTAAGCTGGGGCGTAATATCAAAATACAAATATTAAATGTATGACTTAATCATTTATCTAGTTTTCATAACTTCTGTGATATATTTAAATCATACAGTGAAACCTTAAATGAACAAAGCATTTAACCACCTTTATTAATTACATAAATTTGGGAGAAGGTTACAGGCAAGGGCATTGATTTGGGATATTGAAGTTCAGCCATCAGAAATCATTTTAACCTTTCACAGCATGTAGTTTTGATGCCATTACTGTGCACACATTATCTCTTAAGCGGGGTTTACACGCGAACTGTAAAACTGTCAGTAAGAGATGACGCATGCGCATAATCATAAAAGTTTTAACCGGGCCACGGCAAGTCTCTGTCCAAACTTGACAGCGACATCTTACTGTCGGTTTTACTGTTCGCGTGTAAACCCCGCTTTACTAGTTACATAAATATCTGCATGCTTCATTTATCTAATTTGGGCAGCAAAGGGAAAAACTCTTTCTAAAATAATCTTCCTGTATTATTTGCTACTCGTATCTCCTCCTTCTAGACCAGTTCTAAAGGTCAGAAAGTAACTAATGCAGATTTTAAATTTTTTAACAAAAGAGAATTGTTGGGATCACAAAGACTGTAAATGTTTGCTTTGGAGCTAATGACACAAAGATGTCATTCAACTTTCAGTTTTTATTGTCAAGAAAGATGAAAAGAAAGATTCCCATTGATCCTCATTTATTCTTTTTTTATAACTTCTAGTTGGTAATTTTTTCATGAAACATCATTCTTCTCAGTCCTTTTGCCTATCTTTATGAATTTTATATTCTTTCAGATTGAAAAATTAGTTGATAGGGTGCAAACATCAACCCTTCTTGATGACAGAAGAGATGCTTGTCGAGCCCTCAAGGCTCTCTCTAATGTAAGTATAATCTGGAATTTATATCTGTGTTCAGTGATTTTCCATTTCCTAACAGCAGCTAAAATTCACATTAAATTCACCAAATATTATAATTTCATGCTGCAAAATATGAACATATCACAAACTTTATAGTAGAAGGTTACTGTGATTGATACGTTGTACAAGTTATAGTGACTGTTTTTTAATGAAATTTAATATTTTATGTCAACATTTATGCTTGGGGATAGAGGCTGGGAGCTAAACAAATAAGTACTCTGAATTGTTTTTTTATGGGGGGTTGGTTGTGTAGATTTTTTTTTTTCTTCCACAGAAATTCTTACACTTTCGTGCATTCTAGTTTGCTTGGATTTAAGAAAAAAGTACCAATGCCAAACTTGAATTTTTTCAAACCACTATTCTCCTTATTTAGTATCATATTTAACATAGTTAAGACCTAACAGTTTGTAAAAGTGTTAATAACTTGGCAGCAGGACCATGCTGAGTTCTTAGGTCTAGCACAATTTTTTTTAATTCCAATATTCCATTGAAAATGTATTCATATTATCTTTAAGTGTATTCAGTTATATAATGTTCACATTCCAAACTCTGGAAACTGATGTGGCAGACTTTTTTTTCTCTCTTTGTAGAAATTCCGTTTGGAAATTGGAGCTCAAGCTATGGATGCTCTTATTAGAGTCTTGGAATGTGACAGATCTGATAATGAAATACTGGGTTATGCCTTAGAAGCAATTTGTAATGTCATAAATGGACCAAGAGATGACGAAAGTAATTTTCTCTCTCTCTCTTTCTTTTTTTTTACCCACTCCCTTCTCTACATTTTCTTTTTCCTCCCTCCTACTATTAGAACAGTTGATAATATTTAAACAGTGATATTTTCATCTGTATCAGATCATCAGCTTGATTGTATTATTGTATATCTCTTAACTATGTGTGCCAATTCATACAGCAGAATTTCCCGCACAGTGTATTTTGTACACCACATAATTCTAAATTTCTAGGTAAAAAGATTAATGTTTTATAAGATTAGTTTTAAGTCGAATACAATAACCATGTGTTACAATAAATAAAAAACACTTAAAATAGGCATTTGTGACAATATTACCCAATAGTATAAATTTGTGAAATGCATATTGAAGATTTGCAGATTTATAAATTTATATACAATTATAATAAAATAACACAAGAAAGAAGCAATAGAAATATTTTAGTTAGAAATTAAACAACTTTAATCCTTCATTAAAATACAAAAAATCCAGTTAGAACTAAGATAGTACTTATTCAGTGTCAGTTTCTTCATTGTTTTGAAAGACTTAATGATAAAAAGACTTTGCTCAAGCTCTTAGGTTCAAATGAATGAAAACAAAAACCTTCTTACATCACTCAGCATGAATCACCTGTAGGTTAGCTGGGAGAAAAAGTTTAAGGGCAAAGCAGAATTAAAATAGCTGCCATTAAAGCTCCGTTGATGTACAAAATACACCTGCATGAGTAATTAAGGATTAATTGAGAACTGATTATATTCCTCTGGCGATTCTGCATTGCTAAATGCATCTTTATTTCTCTTCTACTTTCAGTTATATCTTCTGGTAGTGTTTTGAAAAAATAAATGTTGATGTACTCCTAATCACAAAATGCCCTATAATAATCTATCTAATGCTAATTAGAAAAAATATCTTGTCAAATATTTTAACTTTGAATCCTCTAATTCAGTAAATGCATAAAAACAGTGGCATAACTATTGGATGTTGGGACTGTCAAAATGCAGTGGTGGCAATTGGTTTGAAAAAGTAGGGAGGCAAACAAATTTATAGACATACAAAAGTAACCGGGAGTATAGGGGTAGGCAACAACGCTTAAAATTGAACTACAAAATTAGTAAACTTTCCAGGTCACTAATGCTTTTTAATTATTTTTAGTTTTAGGCAGCTAAAATGAAATAAAAATTTGATTTTTCCATCAAAAAGTAGATTCCACTCGTGAAATGCCCAGGAAACATGGTTTTAGAATGCCTCAATCAAGGTATTACAGACTCTTGAATTAAAGGAGTTATGGGATTTGAAGCAACATTACAGACTCCTGGGCACATAGACATTGTTATACTGCCTTCCAGGACAATAAATAAGTGTATTAATAAAATCAATGTCAAAATGTTTGTCTTCTACCATCATGCCTACAGTCGGTTGTGTTAAATCAAATTATGAAAAATATCGAAATATTTTTTTCCTTCTTCAGAAATTATAAGATATAATTTTGATATTTTATCTTTAAAAGTCAACTAACAGTATTACAAATGGTAATTAAGAATCTCAGAAAAAAAGAAAGTACTTTTATGATTAGTGATGGCGATAAGTTTAATTTTCTAAGGGACCCCTCCACCCTAAATATTTGCTGGGGGTTTCACACTGTCTAATTATGCCACTGCTGTTGTATATAAATTTAAAAAATGATTTTTTATTTTGAAATAGGAAGAAAAATGCATATTTGACACTATATACTTAATGTAATTTCATTCTTCAGGCCCAGATTATGTTAATGGAAATAGAGATGACCTTGGTCTGCAGTTCACAGAAATTTTCATTAAAAAGAGTGAAAATGTTTCGTTGTTGTTGGAACTCATTGAGGTATTCTTTATTTTTTTTCCAGAATAAATCCTTCAGTTGTTCTGTGAATATTATTGTTTATAGCTTATATATTACTAAACATTTTTTAAATTACATTTGATGAAAATTTTAAAATAGCTGATCAGAAAAGGGCCACATCTAAAATTAAAATCATAATATATAATTTAAATAACAAGTTACTTAGGCCTTGTTTCCCCATTTTTTACACACTTTTATTTAACTTGTTTCACTTTTGTAGAGATGGAATTTTGTAACGGATTTTGCACTCACCTTCTGGTGTGCTAGAATTTTTAAATTTTGTACACTTGTGTGTTCTAAATGGCAATAAACTATTTTAATATTTTTAGAACTTAATTATCAGTTTATCTGTATAATTTTTTTAATCCCATCTTCCATGTGAGTGGTGCTATCTGATAGTAAATTTGGAAATTGATTTCAAGATTCCATAATATTAATAATGATGAATTATAACTTAAATAATAAAAGATAGGAAATACAGTGAAACTTCTATGAGAGGCCACCTCTATTAAGCAGCCCTCTCCTCCAACGACCAATATTTAAAGGCACCGATATTTTACCCTATATGCTTAATGTTAAAAAGTTCTCTAGGAGAGACCAGAAAACCCTTTATATCTATAAACGACCGGTCCCTTGTCCGAAAATTTTCTTGCCTTTTCCCGCAAACAATCCACATTCCAAACTGGTCAGTCGACCTTGATGTATTGTTTGGTGCCCTGAACTGGACAACAAGTGCAAGGAGGTGACTACAAGTGAAAAATCACGTTGCTGATAATCTCTCATTGGTTATCGCGTATAGAGGAAGAATGACAGTACAGATGAGTTGCACTTCTTGTATAGGCTAGAACTTCAAACATGTCTAAGAAACGAGTCATTTTAACATTGGAGCAGCGCATTGCATTGAAATGATCGAGTCACACGAAAAGGGAAATTCAGAGAGGAAGTTGGCGGAAATTTTTAGTTGTTGGAAAACCCAAATCAATAAAATTGTGAAAGATAAAATTACGATTCGTAAAGAATGGGAAAACTTCAAGTTTCGGGGTGTAAAGAGAATGCGTATCTCTATATAAACACTCTTTTTTCAGATATAAAAAATGAATTAGAGAGAGAAGTACTGTCGCAAAAAAAAATGAAACAATCCGAAATTTCTTCATATTTTAAGAAAGTTTAAATTTTAAAAAATACGTATATAGTTGTGCTTATATAATGCAGTATTCAATAAATAACACAAACAATTGTTTTTTGTCTTTTTTTAATTTATAAAATTTGTAAATTTACTATACTATTTTTGGGTTAATTCTTTTGGCAATCTATTATTGACACTTCTTTGAGCAACCACCTCTCTTAATGACCGTTTTTTCGCGGAACGGAGGGTGGTCGCTCTAGGGAAGTTCTACTGTAATGAAAATTTAAAAAATTCTACTTTTTAGTCCACTAATAAAAGTGTGTTTTTGAAAACTGATTTTATTAAATTTTTAAATAGACTTGACTTGTACATGGATTGCTCAGAGTTAAAGTGAATCAAGTCTATGTTTTGCTCATTTTGCACTGCAACTGTTATATCTTCTGTGTAATAATTATTCAACTCCATAGTTCAATTTATATCCACCAGGCACCAAGAACATCTAGAAGTCCACACTTATTTTAAATGCTGTTAATCAAATTTGAGAATCTGTTTTCAGGGGTGGCGCCAGTCGCGGGACTGGGGGGCCAGGTCTCCCTTGTCGGGGATGCTGTGCACCCCCTCTGGGGAAAATTTTTTTGCGCTGTTCACATGGGGGGTATCCAGCAAGTAGATAAATAAAGATGGGATGAAAATTTGAGACCAATTTCATTACACCCCTCTCTCCAGGTCGGGCAGACTCTAATGCCACTTCTACTGTTTTCTCAAAAATGAATCTCATGGACTTGGTTCCCTTTAACTATGAACATTCCATATGCTGCTATACACTTGAAGGGGGGGAATATGCACAAGTAGATGTATAAAGTGTTAATCATTGATTGTACAGTCTAGAAATGCATATTGGCTGCATAATGGATATAACACTTTTACAAAGCGTGTAACTTTAGTATGATGATGATAATGAAGCTGTTTGAGATGTATGCTCGCTCCTTGGCTGCTTTATCTCAAATTATCCAAAGATCAAATTCTGAGATCGCGAAACTAAAAAAAAGTCAATGCAAGTAAAAAAAAAAAATGTGAATTAAAGGTTATCATGAATATGGCACAAAAATTTCAGAATGGCGAAAATCTGCCTTTTGGAATGAAAAGAGAAAATCCATGAGAAAGAAAGTGGGAGACAGCCCATCTCCGCATGAAAAAAGTTTCTTTGAAGTTCAAAACATTGACACTGAAAAAGCAAGTGTTCCAGGATTTCTTCAGCTTTGCATAAAGTGCAAAATGATGTAAATACAAGTCGGAATCTGAAAAGTTTAGCACTGGTTGGATACGTTTTAGTACAGAATCGAGAAATAAGGACATAATTCTTGCGACTGGAAGGAAAAATTTGGAGTTGAGATCGGTTTTCGTTTAAAAAATAAAATTCGAGGTAGTATTTTGAATTTTTCCATTCATTTTTGGCTTCTTCTTGAATATAATTTTTCATAGAAAGTAATAAATCTTCATATGATATCCATTGAGAGATCAGGGAGCTTGGTGGTTTACGGGCCAAGGAGTCCACGTATTCGTTTTCAGTAATGCCTGCATGTCCAGGGGTCCAAACAAACTCGATGGATTGAATGTTTCAAATAATTTTGTAAATTTCATGGCTGAGGAATTTGATTACACTTTTGGAATGAATATTCGAACACTATAGTGCTTTTAATACTGAGAGGCTGTCACTTAGTAAAACGTAATGTTGATTATCATTGATAGCGATAAGTATTGCAAGGGCTTCACTAGTGAAAATGCTATTATAATTGGAAACGGAACCAGCCTTAGTCACTCCAGTTGTAAAATTTTTGGACGCTATAGAGCAATTTTCATTAGACTTTGAAGCATTTGTTGCGATTATAATTTTGTATTTCCAGTATAAATTTTTATATTCGTTGAAAAGGGTTTGAATGACAGAATTTGAGTAGATCTTTGTTTGAAAAGGAAGAGTATCCAAATAAAAACGAATTTTTTCCTGTTTTTGAAGAGGAACTTTAGTATATACATGAAAGAAAACCTTCAAAATAGTAACCAGGAGTGTTTTGTAAATCATGTATCTGATTTCTTGCAATGTCAAAAATCTAAATATAGTAAGTTTACGGTGTGGCTGATACTTGAAATTAGTTTTTAATTTTTGCAGGAGTACGATTTCAAAGTTCGTTGGCCAATTGTCCGTCTCCTGAGTGGGCTACTAAGCCACAGACCAAAAGAACTGCAGGAATGTATTTTGGTCAGTCCAATGGGAGTATCAAGACTAATGGATTTATTATCGGACACAAGGGAGATCATAAGAAATGATGTAAGTTATTTATCTTCTTAGCAATCATATATGTATATAATAAATTATTTCTCTTAGGTGAAGCCTTTAAATATTTTCATATAATAGAAATATAAATTGACAGTACACTCTTATCATAACTATCTCAAGCATCTTTCGTATAGTAACTAGACATGTACATTTTTGTTTGACTGTTTGTACTTTATGCATTTGTGTTCATTAGTTTACAAATCTTATATTGACATAGGAATCTGATACAGTATGTGTGGAATGACCATTAAATTTGTTAAAAAATGATTAAATAAAAGGCTACAGTTGCAGATTTGAAATCCCCGGATTTTCTCATCTCTTATTCAGCATATATGTGTATTGTTATTCATATGAAAATAAGGATTTCGTAATTAATAACCCTTTGTGTTCCGTTGATGAAACTAACTTGCCACATATGAACAGCCATCATTTTGACAAGTTACAATGAATTTCAAATGTTAGGATGATTTGAGAAAGCGAATTGATGCTTGGAAGAGAAAGATACTGTCAATGTGTTTTCTTGTCCCTTTTACTTTAATATTTTCCTGTGGAACTTAGTAAATCAAACAGAAGAAATTGGCGTTATGATAAAATGACAGAATATTGAATTGTATGGGTTTTAAAATCTAAAAATGTGTTTTATATTTAAATTAATAATAACATTTTGTTCTATAAGTAATATATATGTGCAAGGCATGTTTTTTAAATAAGGGCCGTTTGAAAATAAAAACCAAACAAAACAAAATTTTCAAAAACCAAATTTATTTTCAGATTCTACATACATTTCTGTATTTTTCAACAAAGCTGCCAAGTTTCTTTAAACACTTATCATACCTTACAACTAGATTTTGAATAGCCTCTTCATAAAAACTTGCTGCCTGCTCTGATAACCAAGAGATCACGGCTGTTTTCACATCTTCGTCATCGTTGTAGTGGTTGCCACCAAGATGATGTTTGAGATGGCGGAAAAGATGAAAATCGCTCGGCGAAGGTCGGGGCTGTACCCGGGGGGGGCCCAAAACTTCCCAGCCGAAAGAGTCCAATAAAGCTCAGGTCTGAGCTGCTGTGTGAGGCCTTGCATTGTCATGGAGTAGCTAAATTCCCTCTGTCAGCATGCCATGTCTTTTGTTTTGAATCGCTCTGCATAGCTTTCGCAGGGTTTGGCCGTAGACTACTGTATTTATGGTGGTTCCGCGTTGCATGAAGTTGACCAACAAAACACCATGCCTATCCCAAAACACGGACGCCATGATCTTGCGCTGGGACAGAGTCTGTTTGGCCTTGACCTTTACAGGAGAGTGTGTGTGTCTCCACTCCATGCTCTGCTGCTTCGATTCGGGCGTGACATGTGAAACCCACATTTCGTCTCCCGTTACGATCTGACTTAACATGGCGTCACCTTCTTCGTTATAACGAGTCAAAAAATTCAGCGAACACTCAAATCTTTTGTTTTTGTGGTCCTCTGTTAGGAGTTTAGGGACCCAACGGGAGCACACTTTCTTAAAGTTTAACTTTTCAGAAACAATCTTGTACAGCACTGACCTCGACACTTCAGGAAAGTCATTTGAAAGAGTGCTTATGGTGAAACGTCTGTTTTCAAGGATTTTCGCTTCAACCGAAGCCACCATATCGTCCGTTATCACAGGTGGGAATCATCATGGACGTTGTCGCAGCCAGCTTTGAAGTCTCTGACCCACTTACACACTTTGCCTTCACACATGTAGCTCCGTAAACTTCACAAATCTGCCAGTGAATGTCTGCAGCAGACAGGTTTCTTGCTGACAAACGTATCACTGACCGTACCTCACACGGGGCGGGCAATTCGATAATCTTGAACATTTTAAAGACACAGAACAGACCGTACAGGTTACCTACACAGCTGCAACTGAGCACAGTTGTTCCCATGGAATGCCGGGACACAACACAAGCACTCGTTGTGGCGCGCGTGCCATCTATTTGTGTATACAACAAAACGGCTCTTACTTAAAAAACACGCCTCATATTATTATTGCTGAGTTATTTTCGTATATGCAGAAGTTTAATAAAACTGAATATTTTGAGGTCTGTTAAATACCTTCATTTCTGAAAAATAATAAATTTTGATTAAATTAAATTCATAAAAATTTAATTAAAGCATTGCAAAATACTTCTGATTTGTTGAGCTTATTTATAAATTTTTAGAATGTGATATGTTATTTTTTGTAATGTCTAATATTTAAAATGTACTGTCATTATTAAAATTAAGAAATCACTTTTTCCTGTCTAAAATTTTATTAGTAAAATAGATACAATCTATTTCATTTAGACATTATTACTGCTGGAGCATTTGACAAAAAGCAATGCCAATATTCAGAAAATAGTAGCATTTGAAAATGGCTTTGATAAACTTCTCCATGTTATTTCAGAAGAAGGATATAGTGATGGTGGTGAGTGTCCATCTTTTATTAAGTGACAATGATGACTTTTTCTTATCTTTATTCATTGTTATCTGTCAAATCATCCATAAGAAATTTTATTCTAATATTGATGATACATTTTTTTTTTTTTTCATATCTCTGATTGTCTAGAAAATTTGTAAATAAGAGAGGCAGAGCTTTTTTTAATTTAACTTTTAACTAGTGGCGTCTCGTCAACTCGGAAACAAGCAGTGCTGAAGGAAAAAAAAAAAGTAACCTCAAGATAATATATTTAAAATAGATTTAGAAAAAAGTTTTAATTCTCTATATAGCCCAAAGTTTTTAATTGTAAGTATCTGAATTGTATTTTAGAAAATTATCTACGTATCTTAATTCCATTAGTGAGTTCTAATAAAAGAAAGCAAATTTTTCTTAAAGCAGATGAGTTTTCATCTGGCAGCATGAAAGCAAAACCATAACCAAATAACAGTGAATGAGAAACAAGCCAAGAAAAACAAATGAAGAGTGCAAAGACCATCCTCGGGTAGGAGGCAGAAAAAAGAAGCATCACGCAGTTTGCCTTGCCCCAAAGGATTGCAGCCTGAGCAACCGCCAACCTCGATGGGAGGAAATTTTGATTTCTTCTTCCAACGTGTCGCTTACCTTGCACAGTGAGCGAATTTTTGCTCTTCCAAGGGCTGTTTCTGAGCAGTCCCGACTTATATATCTCCTACTTATTGATGCATTTTCTGTCTTCTACCTTGGGGCCCCCCCCCCCCTCCATTTTCGTTGTTCAAACTTTTGAATAAAGAAAAAATAACCTAACAGGATTTTTTTTAAATCCAAAAAGCAAGCTTTTAAAATAATTTCTGGGAGTGCTGCAACCCTAGTGGACGAGCCGCCACTAGTTTACACTTCCTAAATTTAATATCTTACCTTACTACATATTTAGTATTTTGTTTGCTATAAATGGTGAAATTTGTTTTTAGGTAGATTCCTTATAGGAACTCGACCTATTGCAATGGTTCTCATGACACGACTTCTGGAAAATTTCTGTAGATCTTCACCAATCATGACTCCTATAACCCAATACCACATTCAATTGTTTCAATGTAATTCTTTTATATCTTAACAATAATGGGATCGGTGAATTGATTTTTATCCCCTGGAGAAATTTGCACATTTCTGACAAACATTTTAAGGTTTATTGATTGAAATTATGCTTTTTTAAAAAATTTGATGTTTGAATTCTGTCTTTCACATTGTTTCCAGGTGTTATAGTTGGAGACTGCTTACGAGTGATGCTGACTTTATTAAAAAATAACACTTCCAATCAAACGTTTTTTAAAGAGGGTTCCTATATCAAACATCTCGCACCATTCTTTGATTTGCATGATTCAGCTGAAAGGGGCTGGACTCAGCAAAAAGCTGTGAACACTCTGATGATGTTACAGGTACATGCTAGAAAATGTATAAAAATTTTCTACAATTTTTATTTTCTTTATTAATATATGTAGATATTTTTAACCTTATATGTTTATTACTTTCTCGTATACGAAGAGAAAGTATTGTAATCGTCAAAAAATTCGAACTCGAGATTTTGACGAATCTCCACGTTTTAGACCTCCCTGAGTCCGAAAAACACAATTTTGGAATTATATCTGTGTGTCTGTCCGTGAACACGATAACTTGAACTATTAGAGCTACAGGTATGAAATTTGGTATGTGATCTTTAAACATAATTTGTAGGTTTCTATCAAATTTTGGACAAAATCTGTCAGCGGGAAGTCTGTCTGTCTGTATGTTCAAGGTCATGCGAACGCTATAACTCAAAAATTTGAAAAGCCAGATGGATAAAATTTTATACACAGTTTTATCGTCATGAATTTATGTTCGTATAAAATTTTGGGCCAAATCCGTCAAAGGGTTGACTGTCTGTCAGTCCGTATATTTTACTTTTGAAGAGAATCCGTTATCTCCATGCGCATGCATACTGGAAGAATGGAGAGGAATTTCATTACGGAGTTTCGAATTATGTCAGTTTGTCCTTGAGCCGGTAAGAGAGGAAAATCGTTACGCATATCTTTGAATTTCATTCTTTGACTAGATATTTTTCAATCACTATAATCAAAAACCTTCTGATAGTCATTGGATTCTGGGTAACAATAGGTTCGAATTTTTTTAGCCACGCGGGGGAAGGGGAAACGGCACCTTTTGGTGGAAGTATACGAGAAAGTTTAGGGGAGACAATTCCCGCTGGTTTTAAGACTAGCTGCCTTCAGTGAGCAGCATATAAATAGTATGAACTTAGTTATGTCAACCTATTTTAATTTAGCCATGAAACTTGCTGCATTTTTACTTTTGCTGGATGCATTAATTACTACAAAAGACAAGAAATGAATTTGAAAGCACCGTAGAAAATGGTGTGCTGAAAGTGTACTATTATTTGAACTAAATTTTGATGCAGAAATATGATGAAAATGTACTAAATTTTTTGAATTTAATGTTAATAATGTAGGCCTTACGATCAACTGTTTAAGAAAGTGCTAGGGAGAATGGCTCTAAAAATATGAAATTTAAATATTTTTGTTTATCTGATCATGTATAGTTAAAAAAACACTAAAAAGATGTTATTTAGCTAATTATAGCACATAATTGAATAGTAGATATATTTTTTATATATATGCTGATTCTTTATTACATCAAATTATGAATGGCAAGTGATTCTGATGGGGGTTTTCTTTTCTCTTAAAGATTGTAAGAGTTTTAGCATCTCCAAATAATCCTCAACAAGTTACTATGGCTGCACAAAAAGCAATGTATCAGTGTGGTGAGTAATTAGGTTTTAAAAAGTAACTTTACCAATAGATGTTCTATTAGCTCATAATTTGATATGTTCAATTTTATTTACTATTTGCTAAATATAATGTTTTCCATTTTGTTGTGTGGTAGATTAATTCATGAAGGAGCAAATAGATTTTGCTGAATATTTATTACATGCTTAAACTATAATTTTCTCATTAAATAATTTGTCTTTGTAGTTTTTTTCCCCGTGAAAAGCAGTGTTATTTCTTTCAATCTTTCCCTCATTCAACAACATTTCATTAATTATTAACACTCCAAAATATGCTAATTAATCGAGTTACACAAATTCAAATTTAAAGTGTTCTTTATTTTCCCCTCCAGTTTCAAATAATTTCCATTTTAGAATGCAAAATTCAGAAATAAAAGGAAAATTTGTTCATTATTTTACAAAAATGAATTGGAAGCCACTCAAGTCCTTCATGCAGGTTAGAACGTCAATCTGACCAGTTAATTATAATTAAAAGTTGATTAGACTGATGTCTGTGATTTCTTAGACTGATTTGTTGGTGCTTATAGAAATTCATGAGCAAACTGCCACCACTTCTTCCAGAATTCACTAGATCCTCCAGAAAAATAGATAATTGCAAGCTCGTCAGAAAGTATCTCCATTCATTTGAAGAAAGGTCACAATGTTCAGATACTAAATTTTAATCAGGAATGTTTTCTGGCGACAAGGGCAAAGAATTCAAAATATTAGTTTGCTATGAAGAAATTTTGTGCGACGAAAAGAATGTCATTGAGTCATTAGACGAGTTTGTTAAATTTTATGAAGCCATCAATATTGAAATAACTCAATTTTGTGTAACACTTCTATTTTAATAGGAATTATTTTGTTGTGATATGTAAAAAAACTAGAATTTTTATTATGTACTTTTTTCTAAACAGCTACCTTTTATTAATTAATGTGCATATGCATTTATATGTACAGTTTGGCACTGGCTTGCATGCTTTTCGTCGGTCCACCCTATTGCGTAACTTCAGCATATTACTGTAGTTCAAAGCTTTCTGCATACTTCAAGATTGATGAAGAAACATTATTGTCTATATTGAAGTTTGTTTTCTGATTTTAAAATCAGATGACTATTCAGTTGCTTTTAAATATCAAAATGAAGCACTTTTTCTTTTATATCAGCATTCGGCATGCACATATATAATTACTCAGAATATTTGTCTGAATACTAAATTTTAAAATTCTTATTTTAGCAATTAAAATTCTTGAATATTACTACTTAAATGATTAAACAAATGATATCTTAATTTTTAGGAAGTAGTTACACTCCTTCTGTAAGACATTTTCAGTGGACAGTTATGACTGTCATGTGACAGGGTGCGTAGCGTCATGAAAAGTGCTTAAAAAGTGCTTAAATTTGAAAACCATTTTTAAGCACCTTAAAAGTGCTTAATTTTGAAAAAAAGGTCCTTAAAAAGTGCTTAATTCTCTCAAGAAGTACAAAAAAGACAGTCTTCTTTTTTTTTTTTTTTTCCCAGACATTGAATACGATAAATCGAAAGGATAGCATTTTTTTACCGGATGCATGAAGAAAAGAATACCGGTTGTATCAAGAAAGAAAACCGACGAAAGGGAAGAATTATGAGAAGGAATCCTGGGTGAGATAGATCCAGGGGTGTCAATACATGTTAAGATAATGCTTATATTCCAGTCAACAGAGGCTAAAATGGGGATAAAAAAAAGCATTAAATCATACAGTTTTAAAAATTGGTGCACATGTTCATGAGGGGCTCCTGATGAACATACTAAAAGCCCTGGTCCTGAGGGGGAAGGGAGCTCGCACCACCATCTTGGTTTTCACACCCCTTTTTAGTTTTTCTTGAATATCTCGAAAACTATTCAGTTTTCAAATTACAATTGATTTAATAAATTAAAGAGTGTAAAACTCCCTACAAATGGATGCTTTTATTTTTCTTCTAGCTTTAATAGTTTCTGAAATAATGGGTCTTAAATTTTACCGCCATCTTAGATCTCATCCCCCTTTTTAGTCTTTTTTGAATATCTCAAAAACTATTCAATTTTTAATACATGTAATGCAACAAATTAATGATCGTAAAATTCCCTACAAATGCATGCTTTTATTTTTCTTCTAGTTTCTGAGATAGTTAAGAAAAACTAAAAAAAGGGTGGATGAAATCCAAGATGGTAGCAAACTTTGAAGCCTATTATCTCGGAAACTATTCAAGTTAGAACAAAAATAAAAGCACTCTTTTGTAGGGAATTTTACGTTCTTTAATTTAATGTATCACGTGTTATTTGAAAACTAAATAGTTTTCGAGATATAAAAAAAAACTTTAAAAAAGTGTCATGAAATCTAAGATGGTGACAAATTTTGAGACCCATTATCTCGGAAAATTTTAAAGATAGAAGAAAAGTAAAAGTATGTATTTGTAAGGAATTTTACGCTCTTTAATTTTTTAAATCAATTGTAATTTGAAAACTGAATAGTTTTTAGAATATTCAAGAAAAACTAAAGGGGGGATGAGATTCAAGATGGCGGTATGAGTTCCCCCCTCTGGGCCAGGGGTTTTTAGTATGTTCATCAGGAGCCCCTCAGGAACATGTGTACCGATTTTAAAAACTATACGATTAAATATTTTTTTCAAACCCTTCATTGACTGGACTATTAATGACCTTTTTTCCGCTCCCTCGTTCTTCAACAGTGGGCACCGCCGTATATTGAAATACTGGGATGATTATCCCGAAGGGCCAAATTAACTGGTAATTTGTTAATTTTAAGAAATGTTGGAAAAGGGCACAAATTTATTTTGTCAATGTTATAAAAGCTGACTTAATTTTTGGTAATGACAATTTGCATTATAATTTTTATTTTTTTGTCAAATCAAAAAGACATCCTTTATTTTACAATAGAAGGCATTTTGCAAATCCTGAAATAAATATTAAAATTTAAACAATACATATTTAAAAAAATATATATTTAAAAAATTTTCAATAAGAACTATGCATTACTATAAAACAAAAATCAGCATAGGTTTAGAAAATACGTGGGTCTAAGTGCATGCATGTACAAAGGTGCTTAATTTTTTTGGCTCAGGTGCTTAAAAAGTCCTTAAAAGTGCTTAATTTTTGCAGCAATTTCCCACTACGCACCCTGTGTGATTTTGATGATATTATTTGACTGTCCATATGAATACTAAATTTCATAACAGATGAAGAAGAGAGTGGCTGGAAAATATGTCAATTGAATTTTCATCTCTTTCCTTTTTAACTAAAGTTCACTTTCTAAAAATAGCTTTTCTTTTGCATCCATTTTACTCCAAGATATTTCAGAGTATCACTTTTTTATATGGATTTAAAATAATTAATGGGGGGGGGGACAAAGTATAACTTCACTTGATCCTGCAGAAACAATAGTTGATAACAGAAATATTGATATTGCTATTATAGTATTTGTGTGAAATTCTGCTGAGATATATTCATACCTGTTAACTAATAACAATAAACTTGTTATAACAGCTAACTATTGTTTTAGGTTTGCTTGAGCAGTTGTGTTCAATTTTAATGGCCTCTGGTGTACCAGCTGATGTTTTAACAGAGGTATGCTTTTATGTATTTTCATATATCAATGTCAGTCTTTTATATGATAACCTTTTTTTCATTATCAAGTTGTTTTAAGATGTTATTGTTATACTATTTTGAATTCATGAGTTGTAATATTGTAAGCAGAGTATCATGCGAGTCTAGCAGAGAAGTTTAAGTCGGTACATACAAGTAGTCACACAAAAATAAATAATTTGCATGCAAAAAAATAGAAATAATTTATGAAGAGAGATTTCTGCATGATGCATTAGATTCAAATGAAGCTTCTGGCAGTTAATTTGTAGACTGCTGAAACCATAAATTGACTAAATATATTGAGCAAAAAGGAAAGAGCAGCATAGTTGATGTTGAATCTTCTCTGAAGATTTCATTTTTTGATTAATACGCCTTCTTCCACTTTGTACGGAGTCCATGGGAATTCCTGTATTAGGACTAGAAAATTATTGCAGCAGAAGGCGACATCACTTTCACTCATGTTGCTCACAAAACATTAAGAAAATATGAACATAGTGTTTAATTGAAACTGCTAACAGTATTCTAAGGGCTATGAAAACATGAATGTGAGCTCAGTCATTGCCGGTTCAGGCGCCAAAACTCCTTTTCTGAAACGATAAGAGATTGGAAGACACTTCATAACAGAAACAAAGAACATGATAATCTTTGAGGCTGCTCAAATATCATTATTCTGAGATGAGAGCCAATCATGATAAGGAAGGTAGTTTAATAGACTTTATTTTTAGTTGATTGAAATTATTGAATACTGAAATTGCCCAAGTTTTGTAATTTAACAGACAGATATTTCAGCGGGAATTTTCACTGTGCTTTCTAACACGTGCACATTGTAATAAGTAATTAGCCCATTAGTTTCAGTTTGGTTAAAAAAATTCTCAAAATTACAATATATTTCAAAAATTACAGATCAACTACCTTATAGTTACAGTATTCTATAAAGCCACCAAAATTATTTAATATTTAATCATAACACTCTATTTATATTTGGTATTTCTTACTTATATGTATAATATGTGTATATTGTAATTCGTAATAAATTTAACTGATATTTTGGCTAGGAAGAGATTAAATTCAGAGTTAATCTCTCAGTTCAGAAATGAAATCATTAGCTAGCTGTTTAAAATGCATTTTGTTTTCTGTTACATATCCTTTCAACTTTAGACAAAAATTTTTTACTTTTCATTCTGTTAATTTTAAAATCTGTATGAAACATTAAAAATAAAAATTATATCTTTTTGGATATGCAGCTGTGGTTAATAGAAATGTATAAGATATCAAATTATTGTCTTAGATCATTGTGAATTTGTAATTATTATAATACAATATAATTTGGCATGTTCAGTTTTTTATAAGCTTGTTATATTAACTGACTGCTTAATAAGTTTGCAATGATAATTTTATAATCTAACTTGTTTTTTGTAATAATACAACACCATTTAATTTTTAGACAATTAACACTGTTGGAGAATTAATTAGAGGTAACCACAGCAACCAAGAATATTTCTCTACTGTTTGCGCTCCAACATCTCCACCAAAGTATGTATTTTTATTCGTATGTATGTGATAAATTATTTTTTGTGCTAATGCAATAATAATTGAATTCTCAATACCGTCATAAACTGATGTTTTAATTCTAAGATAATTTTGAATTAAAGTTTCAATAGTAGAGTCAGTGTTTTGATCCTATCTATCTCCTTAAATTCATCTGGTTCATTGAATTAGAGTTTTGAATGATATCGATTTTTCTAAAAATTCATAAATCTGCCACATGTACTCTCAGTTAACATCGTTGAATCTGTAAACTTGCTCTCTTTCCACCTAGATTAATTGTGGAAACCAGACCTCTTCTTTGCAAGATGTCTAATGAAGGAACTTTTAATGATTTTAAATCAAGAACCCTCTCTCTCTGTTCTTTTACATATATATTGACACATTCAGAAGATTCTTGATTTAGTGCTCTGGGTGATTTATGAAATTCTGTATAAGCATTTATAAAATACATTTGTTTTCTCAGTCAAACAAATTTATTACTGTTAAAAAATAGCAAACAATTTAGCAAATCGCCACTAGCTCTTTGAAGCTGTTGATTTTAAAAGGTGAAGAAAGTTCAAGTTGCACAGAACTTCTCCACAGTTCCTTGTATTATGATGATAAAAGATGAGTTAAAAAATGTCCCTTCATGCCATGCATAAAATTGTAAGATGAAAGTGGCTCAGTTTTTAACCCACCTAATTGCAATGAGTTAACAGGCAACACCACTTATCTCACTTTTCCAAATGAAACAACATGGTCATACCAGATGTTGAAAAATATATTCATTATCGGTTGCAAAAAAATTCAGCCCCCCCCCCCTTCCTTTTGGAAAATTGAGATGTGGTTATGCTTTTTAGGCAACAAAGTATTTTACTTTAGAACATAATGTGAAACTTGCTGATCACAACAGGCACTGAAACACATCTTTGTTAATTTTCTCAGATTTCATGTGTTGCAATAAAAATTTGTTTCTTGCTCTTCTACAATGAAATCTATGGTGAAGATTTCATTGCAGAAGAGCAAGTATGACACTGGATATGAGAATTTTGGGATGAATCTTTTCTTGCAGATATCAAGAAATTCAAATAAATAAAGTAGATAACTCTCGTATTTGCTGGATGAAATGGTCTAGTAAAATTCCTGTGACCTTATTATCCCTTATGCTGGCAAGCTAAAGTGTTAAACCAAGTCGTGCTTGAAAACATTAGCTGTTAAACTCCAATAACTTCCCAGAAAGTTGATGGATAGTAAATTAATGCCTCTTAAACAAATTGTTCATATTCTTCAGAAGATTTTTGGAAAGTTGAAACAGACAGTTGTCTTGACATACCAAATTGACTTTTTGTGGTTTTAATTTCTTTTGCACAAAATGCTTTTACATATTTCAAGTCTTTAATGACATTTTTTTATATAAGGATTTTTAAAGGTTTAGAGTAAAAAAAAATATTTCAATTCCAGAGAGGGTCGAGAATATTGGAGTTGTTTGTTGACTGCTTTAACACATTGTCAAGTCCATTAAACGTTAGAAGAACGAGTTGCATCATATATTTTACACTTATGAAATAATAAAAATTATCAAACAACTTCTTAAGTTTGTATTTTTTTCCCTCAACTTTATAAAATTTATTGTAATGTCATGTAGTTATTATTTTGAATTTAGGTACTGGAGTTTTCTAATGTTTGGAATCTTTCTTTTTGTGACAGACCAGCAATCGTTGTCCTTCTGATGTCTATGGTAAATGACAAACAACCCTTCAATTTAAGATGTGCAGTTTTATATTGCTTTCAGTGTTTTTTGTATAGAAATGAATTGGGTCAGGCCCAGATTGTGCAAACTTTGTTACCTTCTACTGCAGATGGTTAGTATTTAATTTTGTTATAGTAAAAAACTAAAACATCAGAAATATTTTTCCTTCCATTATTATCATTTTCTTATTTATAGTTACTTATGAGCTGTTGACTTTTTTATTTCATTATATCAGAATTTCATTATTATTTGTATGGTCAACCATGTTCATTTTTTTCATAGCAGTTGCATAAGTTAAATTATGCTTTACATGATTTTCTAGAGTTGGAAAATCTGGTTTTTTGTGTTTTTATTAAAAATAATTCCTCTCCTTGAATTAAAAGCATGTATAAAATGAGCATTTAAAGCATACATATGTTGTGGGATAAATACTACAACTATATATCAACAAATTGGCAAAATACAGATAAGTAAACAGGAAGACGCCTGTAGGCCTGATTTATGACATGCTGAAACTGGATAACTTGTTGATAATTCCTAGTTACTATTTATAATTTTCGGAAATATTTGCTGATTTTATATTTGTTTAATCCTTATTTTCTCAAAATCAAGAAAAAGGCATTAATTGTGTTTTTTCTGAAACCACTGGTTTGAATTTATTTATAGTACCAAACCCGTAATATAATAATAAAAGAAGAGGAATACTAGAAAATTATTCATTAGTTAAGATGGCTGCTTTAAGAAACTGCAGCATTTTACATATAGAAGAATACAAAATACAGATCAGTATTAAAATTTTATAGCAAAATTTTCACAGAAGAGTTTTAAAAGAACTAGAAGGTGTTCATTATGTGAAGGCATGATATATCTAATTTGAAACAAAATTTGTTGGAACTTTTGATTTAAAAATTACCAAAGAAATACTCCTTTAAATTATTTGTAAAACATTTTTTGCACACTTTTATTTAACTTGCTTGTTTAATGTTTGTAAAGATGGAATGTTGTGCTCAGTTTTTTTATTCACTTCTTCATATGCTGGTTTTGGAATTTTGTACATTTGTAGGTTCTCGATTACAGTATACTAATTTAATATTTTCAGAACATAATGATCAATTGCTCAATAATTTTTTAAAAAAATAACTAAATTATTTTTCTCCATATTTTATAAAATTTTGATTCTTTGCATGTTGTGCCATTGATTGATTTCCAGATTCCATAATATTTATGATAATGAATTATAAATCGCAAATTGAACAGTGGAAGATAATTAAAATAAAACTTATTTTTACTTCATAATACACTTATAAAAGTGTCTTTTTAAAAGTTTTTGTTATGAAATTTACTTGTAAAAATTGCTTGTATGGGATGTTTTAATTTTTTGCATGTGTTTTCTTTCTTCTACAGTGAATACAGTTACTGTGGGACAACTTCTGTGTGGAGGTCTTTTTAGTATGGATTCTGTGTCAAACTGGTTTGCTGCAGTTGCTCTGTCTCATGCTCTTGTTGACAACCCAACGCAAAAAGAGCAGCTATTGAGAGTACAGCTTGCAACCAGTGTTGGGAACCCTGCGATCTCTCTCGTCAACCAGTGTGCCATGATGTTGCAACAAGTAATTATATGTGAATGAAACTTCCAGACTTCAATTACCGTTTCCCTTAACCCTTTATATCCCAAATTAATTTACCAGCAAATTTTAATTTTGCATCATTAGATACGTTTTACAGCAGAGCAGCTCCAGGAAGGAGTGAAAAACTTTTTTAATTAAATAAAATAACTTGATTAATTGAATTAATAATTAAAAAATTTTAATTTCTGCCTTCAGCTGCCATCAATTTCTAGCTGTTGGAACTACATGTGACGTGTCCTTGTGAATACCATCAGGAAAAATGGTCAGAATATGAATATATAAGCCTGATTTAAGAAGTACTTTTAAGTACTGTTGGGATATAAAGGGTTAATTAAATTGTGTAGTACATTAAATTTTTAGACAGATATCTTCATAAAATGTCAATTAATTTTTACTTTCTTGTATGTGGAGTATAAAAAAAAAAGTTTATTGTAATAGTCAAATTCTGACTCAAAACTTTGATAAATCTACACATGTTAAATCTGCTTAAATCATTATATATATATTTGGAATTTTGTCTCTGAGCACAATAACTCAAACTTGAACTAGAAGGATTTGGTATGTAATCTTTATACTAAAATTGTAGATTTCTATCAAATTTTGGACAAAATCCATCTACAGGAAATCTGTCTGCCTGTCCTTGTGAATGTCAGCATGATAACTCAAAACATAATAATCTTGGTAGATGAAATTCGGCACATATTTTTTTTTTTTTTTATCACCACACTTGTGGATTTGTGCCAAATTTTGTATCAAATTTACAAAGAGTTGACTGACTGTCTGTTTGTGGATATATGATGAAAATTGCAACAAACCACATAAATGGAATTCAGTATGTAGCCTTAACATCAAAATTGCCTTATCGAATTGTGGATGCTGTGGTTGAAGGAAAACAAATCAAAAACTCATGCTCGATCTTCTTCACTATGTTACAAAATTCAACACAAAATGTGCCATGTTTTTGCAAATATACAAGAGAGACAAGGGGACTGGTTCTTCCACTGGTTTTTTTTAGCTATCTTTTTCGATTGAATGTCATTTCAACAATTCTCAGCTTGATAAAATTCCTCCTTCAGCATCATAAATTTTCTCCTTACACTGAGAAAGGAGCGGATTCTCAAATCCTTTCCCCGTGTAAGGAGGGGAAAAAATTTAACTCTCTTTTTTGTAAATCAATTAAGTGCAAAGAAAATTATTGTCCCAAAATAGTTATATTGAAAAGTAAATAAATAAAATAATTGTCCACCAGTAACTGCAAGAATTACCACACCTTATCATTAGGATCCTGCATTTACCACATGAATGACTACCTCTCATGCTTCCATAAACGGGACCCTATGCCTCCTACTCAATTGGCCCCTGTTTGATGCATCTGGTACTTTGAACCAACACATCAAGGGCAGCTGGATTGTTAACCCCTTTACTATCCGGGATGCATACTTATAATTTATGGACGGTATGGGTTAAATACCGGGTAAGTCAAAATGAATATAGCGATTACAAACAGCTATAACTATTTAATGGAAAAGAATTTATCAATAAGATTAACACAGAATGTAGACAGAACTTCAAAATTTTGTATACATACGTCATAGATGTTCTGTGTGGCTTCCCTTGGTCACATGGACAACATCTAGGAGGTAGTCCATTTTATCCCATACATTCTGAAGCATTTATTCAGGCACCAACCCAAGCGCATTACAAAAGCATACTTTGAGTTCTTCAATTGTTTTGGGCATGGGAGGCACATACACCCTGTCTTTCACATAACCCCATAGAAAAAAATCGCAGGGTGTCAAGTCCGGAGATCTCGGTGGCCAAGAGCAGAAGACATCGTCGGTATCTCCACTTTGACCGATCCAACGCTTTGGAAGATGTTGGTTTAAAAATGTGCGAACCTCCATACTCCAGTGTGGAAGTGCTCCATCTTGCTGAAAGATGTAATCCGTGGAATCAGAGTCTAGCTGTGGCATTAACCATACCTCAAGCACGTCAAGGTAAACATTTGATGTAACACTTCGCTCACTGAAGAAAAAAGACCGTACAATTTACGTGATGAGATCGCGCAAAACACATTAACTTTCACAGAGTCACGTTCATGTTCAATTACAGTGGAAGGCTTCTCCGTGCCCCATATTCGGCTGTTGTACCGGTTAACCTTCCCACTTATGTGGAAGATTGATTCATCGCTAAAAATGAGACAATCAGCCATTGTTTCATCCTCCATGCTTTCCTGCATAAACGTAGCGTAATTCATACATTTGCTGTAGTCTTCCTGTTTCAATTGCTGCACAAGTTGAATTACGTACGGTTTCATTTTCAGCCTCTTTCCGAGAACACGCCATACAATTTTTTGTGGCATTTGTAACTGCCTTCGTACGTCGATTCCGTGAGCTTCGTTCATATGTGCAGCGAATTCTTTCAACGCTTTCCGCTGAAACACGTGGCCTTCTGCTAGTTTTCCCCTTTCACAGACATCCTGTTTCTTCAAACATCTGATGCCATCTGCATATGTTGTTCGCATTTGGAAGTTCTTGATTGTAACGCTGACGAAATCTTCTCTGTACTGTGATAACAGAATGACATTTGTTAAATTCTAACACGCAGAATGCTTTCTGCACGGGACTCACCATTTTTACTAATGAGACGCCCGCAATGAACAGGTTTCTTGTCGTTGCAAAGTTTCAACTCCCACATGCATATGCTTCCGCTTCACTGCACCTGCGCCTTACATAAAGAAATTTGAAGTTCCGTCTACATTTTGTGTTAATCTTATCGATAAATTCTTTTCCATTAAATAGTTATAGTCATTTGTAATCGCTATATTCATTTTGACTTACCCGGTATATAAAGGGTATTTGTATTGCTTTACAAAATACCTTCCCTATAATTTGTTGTTAGCCGTATAACTGCTTCCACTACTCTGGAATCCAATAAGTTGACCTTGAATAGGGGTTTGCCTGGGACATGTCGAAGTCTTGGAATTGGGGAGAGGGATGTTATTGTAAGATGCCAGTAAAAATTTGTACTTTTCACTTAGAGTGTGTTCAAGTAGATTGGATGTTTTATATTTTCATATTGTGTTATTTAAAAACTATTTTTCGGGGGTGGGGGTGTGAATATGTGTGACAGTTTGTAGGCTGCCTTCTTTCCATCATCAGGATGGTATGAAGAGTATTTAGATAACGATGAAAAATCCTTACACCATGACTAAGGACACATCCCAATATGGAAAACTTACCTGTTGTGCCTCTATACACCATGTCACTACTCTCGTGTGCTAGAGAGTGAACCGTATAAGGTTTAGTCAGCATTTAAAAGGTCGATAAGTCCAGCACTACTTAAATTGCCAGGGACACTGAGAAACTATTTTTTTTTTGACAACATTTTGTTATCAATCACTGTAATGTAGAAGTGATCCTTGATAGTTGTTTCATATTCATATTTAGTGGATAAAATGTCATTCAAAACTCATTCAGCAAATTTCTTGCCCTTCCATTTAAAAAATGATTATTTTCAAATTGACAAATGCATTTCTTTTTCACTTCATCTTTTCCCTAGGGTGGAAAACTGCAGACCAGATTGGGGCTTCTTATGTTGATGAGCACTTGGCTGGCTCACTGCACAATAGCTGTCATGCAGTTTCTCAGCATACCGACAAACATTCCATTTGTATCCTTTATAGTAGTGCATAAACTGGAAATATTTTTACAAGTGCTTCTGGTGATATATAAAATTTTCTTGGCTATATCCAACTGTACAGAATATTTTTATATTGCAAATAATCTTACAATATTGAAGAAAAGTTCATTTTCATTTCATTATTAAAAGGCAGCATTTAAAACTTTGCATTATTGCTTTTGTATGAAATTTTTTGATATGGTTACTGAAAAAGAAAAAAAAACTGAAAGTGGAATATTTTTGAAAAGTTATTAAATATATCATTTTAAAATATGATCTGTGAATTTTTTTATGAGTGATGTTTGCATTGTACTTGACAATGCAGGCAGTTGAATTTAGAAAGGATGAAGGTACAAGTTTTTTTACAAAATATTTAAAATATTTAGTTTTTAAAATAGTTTCATGAGGGCTCAGTCTATATATATTAATGTAATTCAAAAGTTCCTAGGCTTCACTTCATTTTCACAATAGATTATCTTTGTTATGATTGTCATTGACATCTCATCAGAACATAGCACTTCATACCCAGTTCATATCTATGTAAATAAGAGAGATAATTCATAAATAGTTAGTATGCTATAGAAATTGTAACTACTCTATAGATTTTCTTCAAATTCTGCTCACAAATTTTATGAAATATAAGGAAAAATTTAGTGAATGATAAGATTCAGGGCAATTAATTAAAAATTATTTTTTTCTTAATTAAAAACTATGATTCCATATATAGATATCTATCTTTAGTGTTGTCATTGCTATTGAGTAAAAATGTTATAGATATTTTAAATCATTTTATTTATTTGTCTCTGAATTGCAGGCTTCAGAGCTTAATTAAATTTTGTGGCATTCTTTAAAATTATTAATAACTTATTGCAAAAAGTAGCTATCTGCAACTTTAAAAAAATGTTTGGTTAAATCTAATTTTACAAGATGCTATAAGATTTGAAGATCGTTTAATGCAATTGTTATTCTCATATTAATTAAAAATAAAGTTGACTATAAGACTATATAAGGATTATCAGGGGATTTTGGGTATTATAGTATTTTATTTAAAAGTAATACTTCATTAAAAACATTATATAAATTTTTGGAAAACAGGATGAAAATAGTTTCATTGTGAGCAACACTGGGTGTATCAGCTAGAAAGAAATAAAAAAAAAATACTTTGCATCTCAGATTAGAAGGCTAGAGGAAAACTAAAAAATATCTGTGGGAATTTTGATAATGAAATGGAAAAGTACTTTCTCCTCTTTTCAGCTAATTAGAAGATAAAAACTGGGTTTTTTCTCAAGTTTCCTCAAGATTTTATATTATTATTCTTTCATTAGCAGTCAAACTATCAATCACGCTTGACTTGAGTGGGAGTGAAATGATCAATTAAATCATTAGAACAGAGACAAATCAGTTTAGTTGGGAAATGATATCTTGATTGTTTATTGGTGCAGCAGTTTTACTTGATAACCAGCAAAGGTAAAGATCCTGCTGGTAAACACCTGATACGCTGCTGCTGGTATTGTCTATCTATGCTGGTGGTACTGCCTATTCTGCTGGTGCAGTGGTGGTATTATTTATTTTATTAACCTTTTCTTTACAAGTATAAAATTTAAAGGAAAGGTTAATAAAATTATTAATAGTTTAAATAATAATTTAAAACAAATAAATAATGCTTAGAATATGACGCAGGTAATGTTTGGATACAAGTGCTGGCAAATATTTAAGTATTTGTGAAATTTAATGACAATATTGTGTTGAAAATATCTTTAAAACAGTATTTCACCATTATCTTAACTGCAAATCCAGTTGACTTCTCAGGTAAATCTTGCTGAAGGAGATGAGCATGAGGATTTAGTGCAAGGAATATGTGCTTTTCTTCTTGGTATATGTATTGAATTCAATGATAACTCTCAACCTAGTTTTACTAAGTAAGAATTACTTTATATTTACCTCTAGTTTCAGAATTGTAACTTTTTATTTTAAAAAATGATTTTTCATTTATTGTTTATTTTTCTGTTTCAGAGAAGATTTATGTCAGCTCATTGTCAAGCGTATAGGACTTGAAACATTTTTAGACAAACTTGTAGCTGTAACAAAGAATGAATTTTACAGTCGAGCTGCTCAAAATCCTCATCTCAAATTCAAACAGCCATCTGAAGTCTTATTTGACTTTGAATTCTGTCGATTATTTAAATCATTAGAAGGTAACTGTCATTTCCTTCTTAAAACTCTTGTTGCCAGTAAACTTTCGATGATTTTTGTGAAGAAGCTAAATACTCAATGAGAATTAAGGTTTTTTGTTCTTTAAAAATAAAAACCTCTGTTCCACTACTGTTTAGTAAATTTAAGACCCACCTGTTGTGACTGTAATTTTGCACCATCAGCAATTATGCAAATTTTTGCTTTCTTGTTTACAAAGTATAGAAAGAGAAGCTTTGTTATTGTCAAAAATTGAACCCTCGATTTATTTTTATCAATAAACTCTTGTTTTTCATTTAGCATATTTTATTGTTTCTATTTAAGCTTAATAGCACTCTGATGCATATTTTAGTTCAGAATACATTTTTAAATGTTTCAGTTATTCTGATTGTTAAAAGTTTGCAATGTCTTCTACTTTTCTCATTCTTTGCAGTATCAATTTTTTATCATTATTATTTTATGCTTTTTCAGTTAACTGAATTGCTTTTTGAAACTCTGTGGGCAGGAGTGCCATTAGAATCCACCTGGCAGGGGAGGGGTTTAATGTTCCTCTCAATTTTTCACCAAATCTTTATTTATCAACTAGTTGAATATCCTATTGCAAGAACGGGGTACAAAAATTTGCCCTGATGGGGGTATTAGGCACAGCATCCCAACAGGAAGGCCCTGGCCTCCCCTCACACCCCACTGGAGAAAGCCTGCCTGTGGTTCTGGCAGTATAATTCCTCATGATGGAAGTTTGAGATTTCTGTGGTAGATGGTTGTGTATGTCAGGGAAAAATGGGGTATAAAATGGCTAGTTGTGATGTGTTGTTGAATGAAACAGAAGCAATGAAACAAGTAACACCGTTTCATGTGTTCCTCTTAACAGGCTCATGAGGCAGTAGTTCAATTTTTGTTAGTAGATGATTGTAGATTCAACATTTTTGGTCGAATATATGTTATGTAATGCAATTTTCCAATGTTACAGGAATTTTATTGTTGCATGTGTGGGCACAGGTGATCACAAACATGTCAGTCACAATTTGTGACTGTTGTGAAAGTCACTACGCCATCAAGAAAACTGCACTTCACGGCATACTCTCATACACATCCATACACACTGAAATGTAAATGTGACTTCTACTAACATCCTCTGCCAACGAAAATTCTGTGACTGCACGTTGAATCTGTTTGAGGGGATGCATAGCACCATGTCCCTTATTTTGACGTTTCTGTATCACTAAATGGTGTATGACCGCTAATCACTTTATGGCAGATTTCCCCTGACGTACACTGAACCATCTGCGAGAGCAATCTTGGAGTTCTACCACATGGAATAATAACCACTAGAACCACAGTTCCTCTTTCATTTGGGCAAACCTTAAATATATATATGTTTATATATAAAACAAAATTCACAAATGTGCAAGAAGCATGTAAAGCTTCTAGAAATTGGAATTCTTCCATGAAAGAAAGTAAGAATTTAAAAAAATACCTTGACAATAAAAAAAGGTGGAAAAATACACTATCACAAAGAATGCACTGGAAAAATATAAAAAGAATAGATATATTTATATATTTTTCCAGTTTTAAGTAATATACTTTGTGCTTTTACATTTGTCTAATCAGGAAGACACTTCTGTAACAAGCGTTTCATCTTTTTATGTAGGAACTGTCATCAAAGCTGTCCAGCCCAAGCCAAAATTGTTGAACGGTCCCGAATCATCTATGACTCCTGAACAACAGGAGCTGCTTAGACAGTATAAAGATGTTATCAGGGATCAGGTATGATAATCATTAGCTTATTTATTTCTGTCAATGAAGTTTGAACAAAATTTCAAAAGTAATTAAATGCTTCTCTTGTAATATTTTTATATTTTACAGTCATTTTTCAAAAATGTTAGTAGTTTGTATTTCTCTGTTTTGTGATACAGTGGAACTTGGTTAATTTTTCGTCTTTAATTTGAATTCATTATTAATTGGATTTTTTTCTGATTCCTTAAATTTCCTAATAACATGATGTTAGGATATTGCCCTTAATTTAAATTTATTTTGATTAATTTGAGGGCAAACTAAAAATTGTAAAGATTTTTTTTTTTTTTTGTCAGTTAAATATGACCTTTAACTTGTGTACACCACATTTGTTTTATTTTACATCTGTCTGGTGGCTAGCACCTTCATAGTTTGGTGCATGTTCTCAAAACCATTTCTACTTACTTAATTGTTAAAATTATTATTTCTAAATTATAATTATTAGTGCTTTTATTAATTAAAATTACTTACTGTTTATTGATTATGCATTTTTTTTTAAATAAATCTTTATTGAATTTTTAGCTAACAGAAATTGTCATTTTCTCTTGCTGTACTCATTTTAAGACTTAGTTTCTTTTTTAATTCGTATATTGGATATATTAAATTTTTGTGTTCTTTTCACTTTGAGTTAGCCAAGCTCCACAGTTTGATGACAATGTGCAGTTTTTCTAGTTAATTCTTCCACTGTTTGCATCTTATGTTCTGTGAGTGATTAACTGTTTATAACAACGCTCTTTAATAGGTTTTGTTCCATTTCAATGTTATAGGGGTGACAGTGTATTCTAGAATTCACTTTTGATCTTAATAGTATAGAAACAAATTTTTTAATAACTATTTTAAAATATGCTTTTTTTTTAATTTTTGCATAGTTTAGAAATAATTTTTCTCAAAATCGAGTATTTCATTCTTTTGAGTATTATTTTTTTTTCAATTATGTGGAAATATTTCTTCATTTTTGTTTATCTGTCTGTGTTTATAAAGCATTTCTTAACTATTATGATGCTGCTAATTAATATATTTACTTTTTTTATTTTCCTTAATCTGGATTTTAATTTGGTACAGACTTTATTGCAGTTTTTTTTTCTTTGTGTATGCTAAATTCTGGCATATTTTTATTTCATGCTGCTAATTCCAGTTGTTTCATTGTATTTCTCTTATCTGCATTTGTTAATATAATAGCATCCATGGTTTGATGCAGTAACTGTGTGATGCCCAGTATTTTGAAAAGTGTACCTTTGGAAAGTCTCTCATTTATTTTATAATTTTTTAAAAAAATTAGAAGCTATTAAAGTTCTTGGAGATTGTTTTTGCGCATTTCATTGTTGAATGAAGTAAGAGAATCTAGTCTAATAGAAGTATAGAAACTTAAATTTTAAATCTTGTTAAAAGAATGAAAAAAATTCATTTTTTTGCCCTTCTATTTTTTTTACTGTCAATTTACTGAATCTTAATGTGTTGTCTTAATTTTGCATTACATTTTGTAGGACCAGCAACTTCACGAACTAAGAAGTCAATTGAGTGAAGTAAAATCGCAGTATGAACTGACAAAAACCCAAGTGGAAGATATGTCAGGCACAATTCAACAACTTAAAGATCAAAATGCCTTACTAAAAGCTCAGAGATGTATGTTGGTTCATAATTTGCAGAGGTTTTATCATGTTGCACAAATGGTGCATTTAATGGAATATAAATCAGTGTTGGTTAAATGTTATTTAGAATGATTGGTATTTATGAATAAGTATCCTGAAATTATGTGTAAATGATTTTGTCCAGTCTTGCTTAATTTTTGCAAGCATACTTACAGATGCTCAAATATCTTCAGTATATTTTATTAACTCATTTATCAAAACTCTGATAAGATTTATGACTATGTAAAATTTTTAAAAAATTTTGTATGTATAATCTGTTTGAAATCATATTAAACTCTAAGACTGTTTCATAAGTAATAAATTAATAAATGCAACTAATTATATGTAGCTGTTATTTTTTATGTAGAAACAGTAATCAGGTAATCTAAGAAGTAGAAAACCTTTACTTGAAGATCTGTTATGCTATAGCAACAAATAAAAGTGCTAAAATAAGCAAATTTCTTCAGAAATTTGGTGATGAATTTCTCATTACAAAGTGTGGCTTTATAAAATTAATTTCATGTTTTGAAGAATTAACCTTAAATTCATTTATGCTGAATTTTTCTGCAATAATTTCTCAAAATTTATTTTTAAAAATTTAATATTTAACTCACAGGGTCACCCAACTGGCTTTTCACGTTCAGTTCGAATGCAGATAATTCATATTATATGCATATTTTCTTAAAATTCCAGAGATAAAATATTCTTAATGTTTCATAGATTTGATTGGATATTTTAAAAAATCAGTTTGTTCACTTTAAAATGTAATTTTTCAGACTTTAAAGCTATTAGATCAAAATAATTAGTATCTGAGAGAGGTAAATGAACAGTTTTTTTATGTCCATTGCATATTTTTAATTAATGAATTTTTACAGCTGTTTCAGGAAATAATTCTAGTCAGGAAGTGTTGCAGTTAAAACAAGAAATTGAGCAGCTAAAACTGAAATGTGATCAACAGCAACTTGAAATAAGTGCTAAAAATGAGGAAATAAACCTAAAAGTAAGTGACCATAACTTGATTCGTTTTTAAATCTACACTTTTATATGCATTTTAGTGGTATGGGTTTATTTCTCAAGTGAACTTTCTAGTAGAAGACTTTTCTAGAATACTTTTCTCTCTTTTTCAATATTGAAGTAAAGATTTTTTGTTATTGTTGCTTTGCATTAATTATACATCTTTAAATGGTATTGTACAGTTTTGTGTATACATGAGAAAATAACTTTAAAATGTAGTTATCAAATTTTGTATTTATGGATATGGATTCACACTGTGCAATGTATCAGAGATTCCTGTGTAGTTAGATTATAAAAAATACTCCTTTTCTTTAAAGGATAAAATTTTGTCATTTAATATGTTCTCCTAAAGTTTATCTACGTAAAAGTGGAAAAATTATCTGATATATGTAAAAAATTTAAACAAATTTTGTGTCTTCCTTGATTTTATGACTTGTGAAATGTCTGAGGAGCACTATAAATCATACCCCAGTTATAGGTATTTTAATATTTTGTTTTTTATTTTTTATTATTTCGTCAAATAACTTGATTACAACTTCAATAATCCAGTTTACTTTAACGATGTTTTTCTCCTTTTAATAGATTCTTCATTTTCTAATTATTGAAATATTTCTGAAATTGAATATCTATATATATTAATACTGCTTTGATAATTAAATTTTGTTCGGTATAAAAATATTTAAGGTTACTTTGCAATTTTCATTGACCAATGTTTATGATAAATTTTCTATTCTATCTTTTGGAGATATCTTTATATGTTACCACTAGCTGCCTTCGTCTACCAACTTGTCCACCCTTCTAAAACAAAGTAATGCAGTAGAGTCTCGATAATTCGAGTATTGATTGTTCGAGTTTTCCATAAATCTGAGTTAGTGAAAAAAATCAGTTTAGCTTCCAAATAATGACCAACACATGAAAGAAATACTGCATCTGGTTTGTATTGTTGTTTGACGGGTCATATGGCCACTGCACACCCCGAAGCGACCTGCAGAAATGCCCCCTCCCAAAGCAAATGGGATATATATATGATCGATATATAGGAGCAATGTGTTGAAACAAAAAACAATTGACAATTATTTTAAGGTATAATTAACCTGTTGCTATCAGCAGTAATGTAATAATATGTAAGTACATTTTTCAATTAAATATACTACACTGAAATTTAAAAATTGCTTTTATTTCCATTTATTTATTTATTAAATTTCGATAATTCGAGTTTTCGGTAGTTCGAGGTACCCATCCACCTCGAATTATCGAGACTCTACTGTAATCATAAAGTTAAGTTGATGAAATAAAAACTTTGCTCGTTGTTTGAAATAGTTAAAATT
The DNA here is from genome assembly GCA_013235015.1 of Araneus ventricosus. Lineage (NCBI taxonomy): Eukaryota > Metazoa > Arthropoda > Arachnida > Araneae > Araneidae > Araneus > Araneus ventricosus. The sequence continues at coordinate 14,004 of BGPR01005890.1, read as the reverse complement.
ATAGCTGACCTTAGGTAATTTGAATTAAAGCCAACCAACGAAATGTTTTCAAATGAAAATTGCTGAATAAGTTAAATTGTAATATTTGATGGAAAAAAAGGGATTAAACTTGAGATTGACTTCTCTAAACCAAATAAAATATTAAGGAATGAAAACTAAATGAAATTTTAAATGATTTCAAATGCACCAATAATATAATTACTCTAAAATTCATATATATTCCAAATCGATCAAGAAAAAAGAGGAAATTTTTAGCTTCAAGCATATACCTACAAATTTGATAGCTGCATTATGTGAATAGCTTCTTTATGACACATTTTGTTATAGTGCAAACACGCAAGAGCCCAAAAAGTGGTCCCCCTACATGACAACCAAAGCTTCTGTTAAACTTTGTATTATAAATTTCTACGCATACAAGCAAAATTTATAAGAATTCATTGCATTTCTAATTAATTATGCATATTATTTGATGCAATATAAGTATTTGTTAAAGGAGGTACTTTAATTGCTGAAAATTTATCTTTGAATACTAGACCTAATTTGACAGAATCTGTAGAGAGATGACTTAACACTTTACTGTAGAAATTTCTATGCTTAGAGTAAAATTCTTACATTTTAAAATATTACCTTGCATTGACATGATGTCTTCACTGATTAATAATTTTTTCAATTTGAGAGACCACAGACTATAAAGAAGTGTTTTTAAGAATATGCTATCTTTGACCATATATTTAAAATATTTTAATAGTTATAAAGATATAAATCCAAAAATTAATAAACTAATAATTGAAGTGAAATCAAATGATATATTGAAATGAAATCTGCATTCTCTTTCATTGTATATATAATTATAACTTATGTTATAAAAACTGTGTATAGCATAAAAGGTTTTCACATTAAAACAAAAGAAAAAAAATTGATGGTTTGTCTGAAAAGTGTTGTCGCATGCATTAAATTTTTAAAAAATGCTAACTGTAACCATTTCATTTTGTTTTCAGTGGTAGTTTTTTTTAGTTAGCTTTACATAAAGATTAAACTGAATTGAATTTTTCTCAGAAAATGTTTCTAAGGTCATATTTTATACACTTCTTATGTTTTTGCTGTTATGTTGTAGGATGCAGCAAGTTTGCCCACGGAATCTAAAGAAAAATCTTCTCAATGTGATGGAGAAAAAGACCAGAAAGTGTCTGAATTAGAAAAGCAACTTGAAAGTTGTTATGCAGAAATTAACAGCCTAAAAGAACAGCTTAAAGAATCTGCAGAGAAACTCCAAAATTCATCAGCATCTGAAACAGCTTCTTCGGTATAAATTTATCTTTTATTTACTGAAGCATATAGTTTTATAGATATTTAAAGTAAAGTGAAAGAAAAGTAAATTTTTAAAATAAAATGCAAGAAAAGTTTCTGCTATGAGAAGTAAAATATTTTGTACCATTTTTTTTTTTCAATCAATCAGCCATTTCAGTTTATTGAGTTAAACAGGATTTGGCTACAATGGCTGTAATAAAAAATTTAAATTTTTAATTAGCAGTTTTAATTATTCAACATTTGAAAAAAAATTTGTAAATATACTAATTGGATTGTATCAGAATGATTTAAGTAAGGAAATTCTTAAATAAATTTTACTTAAAATATTCTTAAAAATGCCATGCAAAAGTGAATTGCAACTTTCGACAGTTTAGTCATATGATTCTTTTTAGTGTTTTTGCCATTGTAATGCAGTTCTGATGCCAAAAATAATTTCAATTGCAAAAACAAATTGTTGAAAAACTGCAAAACAAAGCATAATTTATTTAAAAAATATAAAATGCAAACTGATGATAATTATGCAGAAATTTCTATTCTTAAATAGTTGTTTGTAAATAAATCATCTGTGAAGATGAATGGTGAAAAGAAGGTTTCAATATAAATAAGAGTTTATATTGTACATATTTGCAGTTAGTGCATGTAAGAGCTGGTGATAGTGTGACACAAATGCAATTTGTGCTTCAGTGTTGATATCTTTTCAAAGAATATTTTACAGGGTTCCCACGGTCCTTGAAAACTACTTGAATTTTATTTGCCTTATTTTGGGACCCTGGAAAAGTACTAGGGTTGATACTTTTCGTTGGGTCCTAAGCAAATTGACCATCCAATATTTTTTTAGACAGAAGAGAAAACCAGTTTGTTACTTGGTTTGCTTTGAGAATTCCATCACCAGAAAAAGAGTGTTTGTATGGGAATCCTGTCAATCATCAATCTTTTCTCTTTTTATATTCAAAGATGCTTAATTTGACAATAGAGTAAAAACTAGAGAGGGTATTTCTCCATCAAGTAAAACAGTCCTACAATTATCCTAATGCATTTTGAAAGTAACTGATGTATTTTAACAGAATTTTGTTTTGAATATAAATAACCGATTTTATCTGCAATGAAATATGTTTTCAAAATGTATGTTATTTAATTCCATAGAACCAGGGAAGTCTGTGTTCATATCAACACCATAACTCAAAAACTTAAATAGTTAAATGGATAAAATTTTGTACAGAGTTTTATCATCAGAATTGTAGATCCATATCAGACTTTTTATTTCAGAAATAAAAATGCAAATGATTAATTTGATTTAAATTTATCGTTTGCATTTTTATGTCAAAAATAAATAATTTTATGGCTCTTGAATTTTCTTGAAAAGTCCTGGAATTTTTTCCTTCACTAAGAGTGGGAATTCTGTTTTATATTTAGAATGACATTTTTAAGAGGTTTTATTGACTGAATAAACATGCTCAATAAATGATCTGCTTTTGTTGACAGGCTGTCGAGGAAGCTAACAAACAACTTACTGAAGAATGCTCTTCATTAAAAGAGCAGCTGGCTTTAGTAAAGAAGGAGCAAGAAGATATCCTAATTCTGCTGACTGAACAGAGCGAGAAGATTACTGATTATAAAAACAGACTGAGAAGTTTGGGACAGACGGTTAGTGGAAAAGAAATCTTTACTGTTTTATAAAGGAGAAAAAGCCTTCTACTTATTTTTTAAGCTGAAATTATATTTTATGTTTTGATGTGTATTAAAATGATGAATTATAGTATTGTTAAATTCAAGTTTCAGATTCTATAGTAGCAAAACACTCAACTCTTCATAACGCATACTGTTGCTTCTTTATTTTACTCTTGCAAAAGTTTATTTTTGTGTAATAATTAGATAATATAATATGTACAGTCCTCAACTTTATAGATCAGACAGTCGACATAACTCGGGGATTTATTATCAGATTTTCACAAAACTGGTGTCGATGGAAATGTCTGTAGGAGACCGGCTCATTCAGAATATTCTCGAGACATTTCCATCGACACCAGTTTTGTGAAAATTCGATAATAATTCCCCGAGTTATAGCGACTGTTCAATGTATAAAGTTGAGAACTGTACTTTAAATAATATATAAATGGAAAAATTCATAAATAGTTCATATGCTAGTGAAATTTAAACTACTGAATAGATTTTCTTCAGATTTTTCTTACATTCAATATGAAGCTTAAGAACGGTTTTGGTGAAAATTTTGAAACTGGCAATTATCTAGTAAATCTTTATTAATTAAAAACCATCTTATCATGTATAGAAAAAGATTAATTTGACTTTTGTGTTGTCATTCCTACTGAATGAAAATATTACAGACCTTTCAAATCATTTTATTTGTCTGCCTCTAAATTGCCACATGCAATGTTTAGTTAAATTTTGCATTATTCTTTAAAAATTATTAATAACATGTAGGGTAAATTAGCTTTTGACTGTTTTTAAAAATGATTTCACGATTCACGGATATTCGTATTTTAATTTAAAATGAAGTTGCCAATGATTAGAGATTTTTTTATATTATAACCCAGAATTTGACAATGATTCTACCAAAAATGAAATATTTTAATTCCCAATAATGCCAGGTATACTATCTTGTTTGGCATAAAATGTGCCATAGTAATTTTTGAAATTGACTTCAAATTGAGGCAAAATGCCTATTGCATTAAAATAAGTGCAGCACTTATTTGATCAACATGTGGAAATATTTTATTTTAATAAATATTCCATTGACATCACATACTAGTATAAAGTTATTAACCGCTTCCCTTACACATTTTTTTGAAAAAAATTGCAAAAAATCATCACATTTTTTTATTTTATTATTAAATACAAGGAAACAAAACAAAATATGTTGGTTTTAAGTTGAATTTTTAATTTTTTACAGGTGTAAAAGCATTTAGTTTTAATATTAGTTTACTATCCCGAGTTATCTCGGGCAAGTGGTAAAAAGTTAAATATTAGTCTTCGTATGATAGTTTTTGAAACAAGGGACAACACAAAGTGATACCTGACATTCTGTACACTGGTATCTGGTCTCTTTTCTTACTGGTTTACCTCTGGAATCTCTTTTACGGGAGCATAGAGTACACTGTCTTGTTGGATTTGATTTTTTTTTCAGTTGCAGGAATAACATCTGGAAAATGCCTTGAGGTTAACCTGACTAATCACTAACTGAAAAATCATCGCTTTCGCTATCTTGCATCATCGCCATTATTTTACTTTTTTTCAAAGCAACTATCCTTCTTTATACATTACTAATCCACAAGCTGACGTATACTGTACAATAGGGTAACACGTGACCAATCCCGCCAAAAGAACCGCGAAACCAATAAAACTTGGCAAACTGCCAATGAAAGCTGAATATTTCCTTTCATTTCCTCCAGACCGAGTAAAACCGTGATAAAACAAATCGTACTGGCAAATTCTGCTTCGCCCAAGTTTTCTTGGGATAATAATTAACTGCAATATGTACTAACTCGGGATAATCAGACAAGCAGTTAATGATTTTAAAAAATATATTGTATAAAATTTTCATAAAAGTTACTAATGTGAATTGTCTTATTCGTAACATTTTTATTTTATTTTTGTTACACAATATTAAATTTTTGAAAATACCATTTTTTTATATGTTATATTTTCTTTTTTGAAAGGTAAACATGCAAGCTTTCTTAATTCATCTTTTTCTCTCCCCCTCAGGTTGAAGATGATGATGATGACTCATTGAATGATGAATCAGATGACTTTGGAAATGACCTTAATGATTTAAAAGATGATTTACCAGATGAATAAGTAAATTTGGATACATTAGTAATAAATTTGATTTGAGCATTTGATATTCATTAAAAGACTGTTGTTCATTAGATGGACCAAGGATTAAAAGAAAAAGTGATAATACAATACGACTTAAATGTCCTGAAAAAATATTGTATTTCAAATTTTGTTACTTTCAAACTTTATGAACTATAATTTTTTCTAAATTAAGTATATAATAGTTTTAAAATGAGATGTATTATTTTATTGGCAGGTTCTTTGTAAAAATAAATTATTTCTCCATATGGTCTGAACCATTCTTGTTAGAATGCACATGGATTTATTTTAGTTTTAGTAACATTGTTGGTAAATGCTAGTAGTTGTAAAAACTTTATATTTTACTAATGGAGTTTTTTTTTTAAATCCCTAATTTCGTTTTTAGCTTACAAATTCCTTTTTTCCAAATTTATTATGTTCATTTGTCTTTATTTTAGCCAGAGTCAGGATTTAAAGGGAAAACAATTACTACAAATGAATTTTTGTGCTGTAAAATGTTTTATATATATATCAAAATTCCTTAATTTTTTTTTTAATTGCTTAATATAATATGAATTTCAATCAGATGGAAAATCGAAAAGAATTAGTTTCCTTGCATTACCGTTTCTCGGAATGCCCAAACAAAAATGAAAATTTAAACTAAAACTGATATTTAATGTGTGATGACTTATGAACTGTAGGAATGTGTCTAGATTTTAGTTTCTTTTCAATCCCTTGCTGAATACAAAATTCAGGGTTTGTTATTACAAAAATTAAAAGAAAAATTGTTTTCACTGTCATTTGTTTATATATTAGTAATTTATTATTTGTTTCGGTGCTATTATTATTTAATAGATGTGAAAACTGTTCAGTATTATTTAGTTTCGAAACGAATGTTCTCATTCTTGTATGTTTAAATTACAAAATTCGCATAAAAATTATCATTAATATTTATTCACCTTCTTGTTCCAAGTTGTATAAGGCAAAAGCTATATTAGGCAGATGCATTGTTTTCCCTACCATCGTCTGTTCTTATTGAATCTTGTTTTATTTTGAATGTTTTATTAAATATATAAATATTGGTCATTTACAAATTTATTAAAATTATTAGGCATTTGTGCAATTATTGAAAATATTTAATTAATGCTTAGAACTCCCTTGCATCTAAATATATGCATTTATAACTCTTTGGCATGAGTAAGAAGTTGTTTCAGAAATATAATTTCCAAATTGAAATCTTTTATACAAGTGAAATATTTGTTATTTCTTAAATCATAAAATACGATTCATAACTTTGTATTTTCAAATATGTTGTGTGTTTTATAACTGTACAGTCAAAATAAAATATGTTTTCCATAAATATTTGTGAATTTCTTATAATTTGCACAATTCAAATAGAACAGTTTCCATTCATGTATGGAATATAAATTCACTGTGGGTTTTTATTGGAATGAGGATTTATGTTTACTATTACTAACTAGAAAATCGCCCGTCATGGAATGACGTGCATCGTATATCATTCAAAAGATTTCCCGTCAAATTTGACATGTTTAAATAGATATATATGCGAGAAATGTTTAACGTTGATTGAAAATAAATAAAATAAACATATGTTTTATGACAGGAAATATATATTTTTTTATTTATATATTTCTTTATTCAAAAAACCTCTTGGCAAACATTCTGTGTGAAGTATTTTTTGTTGTTTAACAATTTTATTATAATTCAATAACCATGAAATTCTCAGCTTGTCAAACGAAAGTTAAAATTTCACTTTTTCGAAATTATAATCAAAACAAAGCACTTCTCTGCTTGTCAAACGTTGCCAAAAAATATTATCAAATTATTTCATAACGATTGCAATAAATAATCAGATACATCGCGGCGTCCAAACTATATCACACGCATGATATACCACTAACGTGATTTACTACTTTCTATTAGAAAACGAAAATTAATTTGAAATATATGATTAATATAATTTAAAATTTCTCAGGAACTATTGATCATAGTGAGATAAATTTTATATCAATCAATATAAAATTTTATTTCACCATTTTAGAGCTATTAAATTCGAAATTAAAAAGACAATTATTCTTTTAAATTTAAAATTACTGAAATTAGGTTTTCTAACTAATGCTGTTTAACGTCTTGCAGTGCTATGGCGCGAGTTTTATTGTTGGTGACGTTGGAGCATTACCAAGAGATTGATCTGGGCTATTATATTAGTAATAGCACATGTCTGGGATGAAAAAATTGTCTTAAAAATAAATAGTGTTTATACTTTTATGGGTGATAATTACTGGAAAAATAATTTAAAAATTCCATCGCATACAATTTTATCACAAATCACAGGCCTAATGTGTACAAATTTTGTATATTTAAGAGCAACATATTATTTGTCTGAACTTAATAAACATATTTATAGACTTTAAATAATAATTCGGTCTATATAAAGAATGAATAAACTATTATTTATTTAAAATTTTCTTCTAAACTGGTAAGCTGTCTATCAAACACAACAGTAAAGCCAGAGAAAACAAGTTAAAACCAGATCACTAGCCTGAGGGTACATGCCTACCTACCCCTTTCCAGCTCTTCCTCCACCCAATTTTCCTACTCCTCCATCAATGTTTTTCTTAGTTCAGTTTTATACACTTGTGTATAATTCCGAGCTTAGAGTAGAAGTGCTTTATGCTTAAATTTGTATTGTGGTTGAGAAAAGAGGCTTCTGTAGGATGTGTTAATTCTCCAGATATTTTCTACTACATTTGTGGTAACTATACATTAAAAAAAGCAAAGAAACATTTCAGATTTTGTGGGAAAAGTATTCTTTGCTTATTTTATCATGAAAATGGGGAATGAAGACAAGCCTTGGGTCCCACGCAAAACTTGTTCCACTTGTGTAGGAGAATTAAGGCAATGGTTTCAAGATTTTTTTAAAAAATACCCTTTTTGGTTTGGTAAACCAATGATTTGTAGAAAGTTTAAAAATCATACTTATGACTGCTATTTTTGTACATGCGGTGTGAAAGGTTTCAATCTAAAGAACAAAAAAATGTTTTATCCTATCATTCCCTGTCCCTCATGGGTCTAGTTCTCACACAGGTTAGATTTCATGCACTTGCATTTCTTTCTGCAAACCACAAGTAATTAAAAATATTATTTTAATTGATGCCTGTCTTTTAGTAGTGTATATGGGCATCGGTGGATTTATTCAGTAACTTCTATTCCCAGACCACCCCATGGGGGGAACCGCGAGTTCATGGATGAGAGGCCATATAACTAAGCTCTTGCCAACCCGATGGTACAATAATGGTAATGTGGCTCTTAGGGCCCATTTCCGAAGACGGGTCGTACCCCTTTAAAATGAGGGGGGTTTCATGATATACTCATAATGGGCAGGGTGGGGTGATGTTCCTTGTGGCTATTCCCAGACCAATGAGGTCAAACAATGTTATTAACATGTTTGGCCGATGTATCGGTGGAATGTGCAACTTCTATGGTTCAAGGTAACTAGGCGAGAACAGAAGCACTCATTTGACCTACTAGTTTATTTAAACAGTCATATCTCATCTTATTCAAGCTGTTTTCTTCATGTTGTTGTATAATATGATGATGAACCTCTCTCCTGTTTGTTCAATATCATCATAAGTAGAATTGAGGTGGTTATTGAAAATTTCGGGGATAATTTTGTAGGTATTCATTGCAGTTGAACAATTCTGCCTGCAGTTTTCCCTTCCCTACAATTTGAGGTTGTGTCACAACCACTAATCACATGAAGGAAGATATGAAGTTTTTGTAATCTGTTTATAAAATTAGAGTTCTGTGGATGTTTATCTATGAAGAATCTTTGGTGTTGCCTTTACCTTCTTTGTGCATGAGGACATCTATGTTGCCTGGAGTAAGAGTAATAGGTAAAACAGGAAGATCAGTATGTTGGTAATTCTACAAAATTTCTACAACTTATTATCTTCTCATATATCTCTATTAGGGTACACACAATATATACATCAACATTTTAGTTCTTTTAACATTCATTCTCGGGTGGCTACCATGTTGCAAAATGAAAAGCTTCTTATTGGTGAGATTGCTGAGAAATTATATCTGTGAGTCAATGAGAACTGTACTCTGATTAAAAATTCTTTCTCTTGAAGTACACTTCATCATTTGTCTTATGCTTTCTATAACCTTGGTGCTGACACTACTTTTGGCGTATTCGTCAAAAGCAACTTTACTTGAAATCTGTAATGCTTTTTTTTTTTTGTAAGATTTGTAGGTAGTGTAAACATCACCAAGGATCCCTAGCTTTGGCTATAATAAGCGTTTAAGATGAATAAGAACACCAACATTAAGGACAATCGAATGTTGTCAGTGTCTACCAAGTTCCCCCTACTGGTTAGTCTGGAACAGGGGTTCCCAACCTTTATTCTCTCGCGTACCCCATGATTAATCTTTATATTTTTGCGTACCCCTACTGTCATTCTTCCCCACCCCACCACCAACCCTCTGTCTAGGCAAAGAAGTTTTTCCCAATAATGTTGTTGCGAAATGTCAATAGGTGGCGCTGCGAGCGCGGAAGTAAAGAGTTAAAAAGAATTTGTAATGAATGATGTATTAATGTTTTAGAGTTTTGGTTCGGAGTTCGAGGAATAATGGCGTAATAAGTGCTTTAATCTGTGTTTAATGTTCTTTTTTGTGTGTGCTGTAATGTGTCGTCTAATCTATGCAATAAACATTTAAAATGCATAACCTGAGTTTTGGATCTGTTGAAGTCTACCGAAATACCAAGCAGCAAACTAGATAATTATCGTTGTGATAAATATTCGTTACTTTCGTAAATTTCGTTTTCGCACCATATTAGTTTCGAAAAATGGTGCATCGACCGGAGGGAATTCTTGACCTGTGTTTGGATTAATTTCACTGAACCACAGATTTGAAGCTTGGTGGGGTAAGTTATTAATTTGTCGTATCATTGCTGGTATTAATTTGTTGCTTATCGGTTGTGACTTTTTTGTGTTTCGTTTTGGTAGAATTTGTTGTGATTATGGTTTTAGATTCATATTAAGTTTCGGTTTCGTTTTGTATAGTTAGAATGTGTTGTTTGTTACTGTTTGATTTGTATTGTGTCGGAAAAATGTCGTAGTTTCGTTTCGAGATTGAAGAAGTAGTGTTCGAATTTGGTTGTATAGATTGAATGATTTGAAGATTTTTTTATATTAGAATTGTATTTATGCTATAAGGGTTTTGTTTTTTGAATTGTTTGATATTTTTGTTGTTCGGAATTGTTAAATAGATTAAAATGTCGCAGAAAACAGATCTAGAGAGGCTTAAAAAACAGCGTTCCTCCCATAGGGGACAAGTTACAAAATTAATTTCTAAAGCTGAAAACAGGTTAACTAATCCAGACGTCGAAATAGACGAACTGGAAGGTCTATTGATTCAATTACAGACAAAAGACGAACAATTAAAATCTATAGATAGCAAAATTGAAAATGTTTTGGACCTCACAGAAATAGAATCGGAAATTGAAAAAATAGATGAATATAACGAAGATATAGTTTTCACATCTGTGTGTGTAAAACTTAAAAATAAAATAAAATTGCTGCAATCTGTAACTGAACAAGTAATTAGTAATGGGAGGGAAAGCCCATCAAATCGAAACAAATCGAACTCAAATGCAAAATTACCTAAATTGAAAATTCAGACGTATTATGGGGACCCTTCAGAGTATCTTAATTTTTGGAATCAATTCGAAAATGCAGTTGATAAAAATTCGTCACTTTCGAATATTGAAAAGTTTTCATATTTGTTTAGCAGTTTGGGAGGAGATGCACTTTCTTGTATCAAAGGTTTCGCAATTTCTGATGATAATTATGAGTCGGCTATCAAATTATTGAAGGATACATTTGGTCAAACTGATGTGTTGATTAATGCCCATGTGTCAAAGTTGTTAAATATGAGCCCATTAAAAAATTCTTCTAATTTGCAAGAATTAAGAAATTTTTATTTTAAGTGCCAAACGCAAATTCGCTCTTTAGATAGTTTGGGTGTAAAATCGGACACTTATAGCGTGATGCTTAGTGCAATAATTCTAAAACTCTTCCCTAGCGATCTTGCATTAGAATTTAGCAAAGCTCAAATTTCCAGTTCTAATCATAATCTAGAAGACCTGATGAAGTTTTTACATGATGTTGTAAGTGTGCGTCAGAGAACTTTTCAAATACAATCGCCTTCCCATCCACCCCATCGAGGTGAAAATTTGCAGTATAAGCAATTTGTTCGTCGTCCATTTGGCGCACCCAGTCGTAGTAAATTTGCGTCCTCAGCTAGTGAAATGCTGACTAATGCTTCTCCAAGTACTAGTGGATGTTTGTTTTGTGGGCAAGGGCATTTGTCTCATCTCTGTGAAAATTCGAATGCTAAAAAAAAGAGGGAAAAATTGTTGAGAGAGAAAAGATGTTTATTGTGTTGTAATTTAAATTGCTTTGTTAAAAAATGTAAAGGGGCTGTCTGTTCTTTTTGTAATTCGAGACATGCTCGGGCTATTTGTTTCAAACTAGAAAATTCTAAGAATCAGAAGAGTGAGAATAATTCGGAGAAACTTTCTAATGAAGTAGTGTCTACTGCCACTAATTGTATGGTTAATGATAAGAAGGGTGTTTTGTTGCAATGTGTAAAGGTAGATATAGTTGGTAATAAAATTTCGGATTGTGTTTACGCATTATATGACAATGGTTCAGAGAGAACATTTTTGAGAAAAGGTATTTCTGAGAAGTTAGGATTGAGAGTTGTTGGATCGGAAAAGCTAAATATTTATTCCTTTGGAGCTAGAAAACCCAGGTCGCAGGTTTGTCGCAAAGTAGAAGTAAAATTGCGAAATATTTTGGATGGAAGGGAAGTGGTTATAGAGGCGTTGGAAATAGAGGAAATATCGAGAGCATCGATTCGTGTTCCAGATTGGGATGTGTGTGTCGAAATGGAGAAAAGAGGATTAGCTTTAACATTTGATGTTGAGGACTTGTCTAGAAATTGTCAAATTTCATTGTTGGTTGGTGCAGATTATTACTGGGATTTGGTGAAGGGGTTCCAGAGGTTGAATTCGTCGTTGGTAGCTGTAGAAACAGTGTTAGGATGGTCGCTTCAAGGTAGATGTGATGAGCTAACTGAGTCGATATTGGTTAATTTTGTAATTAGTGAAAGAGAGTTGGTTTCTGCTGAAGTGAGACGTTTTTGGGAATTGGAAAGTTTGGGAATTAGAGGTGATGGAATAGATACGGGTCTGAACGAACAGGATATTTTGAAGGAGTTTGATGAATCTATTCAATTTGTTGACAATAGATATTGTGTTAAGCTGCCGTGGAAGGAAGGCATGCAAGAAAAGTTGGGAACCAATAGGCAGGTGGCATTGAGACGTTTTAATGGTCTGGTTGAAAGGTTTAAAAGAGATCCGGAGTTGTATAGGGAGTATGGAGAGGTTATTAACGGTTACCTTGAGGAAGGAATAGTTGAGAGGTGTACGTCGGAAAGGTTAGCTGATGAGTCATCATTTTACTTGCCCCACCATGCTGTCGTTCGAGATGACAAAGTCGGTAGCCGTCTCAGAATAGTATTTGACGGTGCGTCTCATGCAGAAGGACAGTATTCGTTGAACGATTGTCTCAAAACAGGACCCAATTTGTATCCAAACCTTTTCGAACTCCTGATAAAGTTTAGAGAAAATGCTGTGACATACATAGCCGACATCAGGCAAGCATTTCTGCAGATATTAATAGATGCAGAAGACCGACCATTTACTAGATTTTTTTGGAAGGAAGATTTGAATTCAGACAAATTGACGGTCTTGAATTTCACTCGTGTCTTATTCGGACTTACACCGAGTCCTTACCTACTCGCAGCTACATTGAAATATCATTTCGAAAAAAATATAGACTTGTTCCCTGAAACTTGTGAATCGCTTCTAAAATCATTCTGGGTAGACGATCTCGTTGGTGGAGCAGATGATGTAGAGCAAGCTCTAAAAACTACCACCGAAAGTGTGAAAATCTTGAAAGACGCAGGAATGATTCTCCGTAAATGGCAAACCAACTCAAAGGAACTTCGTGAAGATTGGAAAAAAGTTGGTATCGAGACTCATGAGGACAAAACTACCTTAGCAAGAGGTGGAGTTCCGACGAAGGTTCTGGGATTAGCCTGGGACCCAGACAAGGACATAATCTTTTTTGACGTCAGCAAGTTGCTGAACATTCTCGCCAGTGGATGCAGCACGAAGAGATTTCTGTTGCAAATTCTGGGTCGCATTTTCGACCCAATCGGATTCTTAGGTCCATTCATAGTGAGACTAAAACTGATTCTCCAAGAACTATGGGCAGCTGACATTGACTGGGACGATAAACTTCCATCTTCACTGGACTACAAGTGGCAGTTGTGGTGTAGTGAACTGAAGGATTTGCATTGTGTCAAGATCCCACGATATTATCTATCTGATTTTAATTTATGTGAATTTATTTCATTTGATGTCCATTCTTTTTCAGATGCGTCGTTAGCCGCTTATGGAACTGTTTTGTATCTTCGAGGGGTTACACGTAACGGTAAAATAATAGTAAATTTTTTGTGTTCCAAAAGCAGAGTGGCCCCTCTGAAATCATTGACGTTGCCACGTTTGGAGCTGCTTGGATGTTTGTTGTCGGCTAGACTAGCCGAACAGGTAAGTAAGTGTTTAAAATTTGAAGCCAGTTGTTATTTCTGGACTGACTCGAGTATTTGTACATATTGGATTAAAGGTAAGGCCTATGATTACAAACCCTTTGTAAAAAATAGAGTAAAAGAAATTCAAAGGTTGTCGGAAAGAGGTAATTGGTCTCATTGTCCAGGGAAAGAAAACCC